>JAIUZE010048386.1:0-42729 GCA_022085475.1 Heliosperma pusillum
CAACAACAACAACAACAACAACAACAACAAAACAACAACAACAACAACAACAACAACAACAACAACAACAACAACAACAACATCTTCCACCTGCAAAAAAAAAAATAATATTCGAGTTCATGGGGTCCTTATCTCTCCAACCTAAACCCATCTTTGAATCTTTCATACCATTAGTAAATACTAATCATTTAATTAATTGTTATGAGACGAAAATTCGGCAGCCATTCCCTACAGTTCTCCAAATACACAATGTTGAATGACTTGTCACTCTCCATATGTATTCAGAGAACATTAAAGGAACTGTCAACCAAACTTAATCGTCAAATAACAATTAAAAAAATGATTAGTATTTACTACCTAAATGGCATTAAAGATTCAAAGACAGTCCCAAAACGGGGACTATTCAAGAATTACACCTAATGCGTAATTCTTGAACGGGTACTAAGTCTATCATATATGAACAACATTTCCTTAATAATTGTGACAAAAGTAAAGCACGACAAATGACCGGGATGGAGGGAGTAATAATAATTATCTATATTAATAATTACAACAATTCAAAGGAGGGAGGGTGGCAGTGGGGTGGGGGCGGCGGCAGGGGGATTTAATCCGTCTTAAACTTAAGTGAGGAGATAAGTGAGGAGATAAGTGAGGAGATAACCCACTTACACTTTATTTGCCCTTTATGAGGGGGATTTAATCCGTCTTAAACTTAAGACGGGTCGATCCGTCTTCAATCAAAATTTGGGAAAAGGTAGTAACTTACTAACATATTCACAACTTTAATACTCATCAATGAGGGGAAAGGGGCAGGGGAAAGAATGAGGGGTGGTCCGGTGGGTGGCAGAGGGTGGTCCGGCCAGGGGCAGGGGAAAGGGGAAAGGGAAAGGGAAAGGGAAGGGGAAAAAGAGGGGGGTGGTCCGGTGGTGGCAGCGGGGTCCGGCTAGGGGCAGGGGAAAGGGGAAGGGGAAAGGGCGACCAAGGGAAGGGGAAAAGGAGGGGGGTGGTCCGGTGGGTGGCCGGAGGGAACAAAACACATGAAAACATAAATAAGAGAAGAAAGAGAGAGAGACCTGAGAGAGAGGAGGGAAGAATTTAGTGGGTCGTCGTGGTGGTCTTTGTGGTGGCCGTCGTCGTTGTTGTTGTCGTCGTTGTTGTCGTCGTCGCCGTCGTCAATTTGGGGATTTAGGTTTAATAAAAATGATTTCGGTAAAGGGGAAGAGATGCGAGTTTAGTCATTTAAAAGACCCTGCGACGGACTTTCCGTCGCAAGTCCGTCGCAGAAATAAAGCACGTGTCAGTCATTTATTTACCTTTGCGACGGAATTTCCGTCGCAAGTCCGTCGCTAAATAAGGTATTGCGACGGATATTCCGTCGCAGAAAAAAACACGTGTCTTCTACCTTTGGTCAATTTGTCAGTCAATTATTTACCTCTGCGACGGACTATCCGTCGCAAGTCCGTCGCAGTATCTTATTTAGCGACGGATATTCCGTCGCAATTCCGTCGCATAATTTCCCGCCATGTGAAAAGTTGGGCGCCATAAGTGAAAATGAACTGCGACGGAATATCCGTCGCAAATCCGTCGCAACTAGTAATTCCCGTCGCAAAATCCGTCGCAAGTATGTTTTTGCTACGGATTACATTTCCGTCGCAAAATTTCCGTCGCTAATACACTATATTCTTGTAGTGTAAAAGGATATTAGCATTGTCAAGAAACTTATATTGATAAGATTCTTGATCGGTTCACCATGAAAGACTCTAAGAGAGGCTTTCTTCCTATGGGAAGTGGGATCACTTTGAGCAAGTTAGAGTGCCCTACCAAACCCGATGAGATTGAACGCATGAAATTGATCCCTTACGCACCTGCTGTTGGATCAATCATGTATGTTATGATGTGCACTCGTCCCGATGTTGCATATGCTTTGAGCATGACAAGTCGTTACCAAGGAAATCCAGGTGAGAGTCATTGGATAGCCGTAAAGAACATCCTTAAGTACTTGAGAAGGACCAAGGATTCGTTCTTAGTGTTTGGAGGCGAGGCTGAGTTACGTGTAAAAGGTTACACAGATGCCAGTTTCCAAACAGATAGGGATGATATGAAATCCCAATCCGGCTACGTTTATATGATGAATGGAGGAGCTGTTTGCTGGAAGAGTTTCAAGCAAAGCGTTACAGCGGATTCTACAACAGAGTCAGAGTACCTTGCAGCGTCTGAAGCTGCAAAAGAAGCTGTGTGGATTCGACAATTTTTAGAAGGACTAACAGTAGTCCCTACTGCCAAAGATACTATCACGATTTATTGTGATAACAGTGGGCTATTTTTCAAGCAAAAGAGCCCAAGTCTAGTAACAAGTCTAGACATGTACTTAGGAAATATCATGTAATTAGAGATTACGTGGACAGAAAGGAAATTGACATTTGTAAGGTTGGGACAGATGACAACATTGCTGATCCTTTAACCAAGCCTGTATCAAAGGCTAAGCATGATGGTCATGTCGTCACAATGGGATTGAGACGTGTGCCAGAATTCCTTTAGATTATGTAATATGTAATAATTGAATGTTGTATTAATTATTTCATATGATAATTGCAGTCATTGTGCGAGTTTATTATAAACTCTTTATTTAGTTGACTAAAATTTAATACTTTGTGATTGTAAGACCAATGTTGGGACCATATCAAGTGAAGTGAATAGGACGAACTAGTATTTTGTCCCTAGTCACTAATGAGGTGACGTCTCGAAGTGACTAGATTGTAAGTCGATCGATGGTTGGTTCCAGCACCATGGGGTCATGGAGATGACTGGTCGTTTACATAGACAGACTGTATGACACTCTGTCGGACAGTGACATTTGTAGAGACCCTTAAATCAATTATTTGATGTCTGGTCGTGGCAGGGTCTTCTATCTTATTCCTATGAGTCGATTCTTTTGACTGGCGACGGTCTATCTGAGTCGGTGCAGTTTCCGATTGGTTTTGATTGATGTTCTAGGTCGTGCCGTAAAAGGAGGCCGATGGACATCTTCTGGATCATGGTGATCTGCATCATACAGAGTAGATGAATCAACAGGAATTGTCCATCCACGTTGGGTACAAACATCTTTAGGCCACTCGAGGAGTAGTTACTGTAAATGCGTGGCCACGCTCGGAAAGAGATCTATGATAGATTTTCCGGTCAGACAGTTACTCTCCCTATCGAGAAAACCACTCTAGATATTATCAATCGCAAGTGCGACCTGAAAGACACCTTGCGTTGAGTGGGAGATGTGATAAAGAGATAAGAGAATTGGTGACGCACACTTGTGTCAGATAAGTGGGAGATTGTTGGAGTAGGTGTCCTCCACAATAGTGCGACACATAATAAATCTTATTAAGGAATATAATTGGGATATTTATTGACTATATATATGATTAGTCAGTTGATTAACGTAAATCAATAACGGTTGGCTGACTAGAGTTTGACGTTATTGGCGTATGACGGCGGTGATCAACTGATCCCTTTCGGTCACACCTATAGGATGAAATCCAAATATTAACTAATTATTTGTATATGATACAAATAATTAGTCCATTACATATATTTGATATGTACGAGAGTTAATTGTTAGAAATTGAGTTAAGAACTCAAATTCGATTAAGTTTATTTTTCAATTATGCGATAATTGACTAATAAAATTTATATCTTATTTTAATATGATTAAATAAGATTTAACTTAGTAATTAATCGTTAAATTACTAAATTAGTTGAGGTTTTGAGATAGAGGTAATTAGTTAATTATATTTACAAGGAGTTGTAAAATAAATTAACTAAGCATTGTAGGACCCATTATATATTGATATAATGGTAAAATATCACTTAAATTTTAAGTACATATTATTTATTAATTTGTGTCATATAATTGTTATATGATCAAATTAACACATTATTTATATAAGATAATTAAACATATGATTAATAAGTATTTGTGGGACAAATATCAAAAATCAAAATGGACCATTTTGAACCATGTGAGGGCCGGTCATGGTAGTAGTAGTAGTAATGATATTTGTTCTTGTTTATACAAACAAGCAACCTTATGATAATGACATATCATGCATTCCAAATCATTACATACACTACCATACTCTACTACAATTGCATGTGAATTAAATAACAAAAAATAAGAGGCCATATGGACTACATGGTCTGGCCATATGCCTATAAAATGAACAATGGTTGTTCATTTTCTACTTACTTCATTTTGTGCTTAATGCACACTTCTCTCTAAAACTCACCCTCTCACTAAAACTCTCATAATACTAATATTTACTAAGTATTAATAGTGTAGTAATATATATACTAATATTAGTAGCATAATATCTATCTTATTATCTAGTTAATAATAAGAATAGATTATTTGGTATCATCTTGGTGCAACTCGAAGGAGGTCTTCTAATTTGGAGATTGTTCTTGTTCATCCATATTAATAGCTCAAGAACAACAAGAAGGAATTCTTGTTGTGCCCATTTAATTTCCATTTCAATGTGAGGAAATTTCTTCTTTTATATAAATGTCTTTATATTTGCATGCATGTTACATATATCATCAAATACTAAATTAAAAAGTAATGTAGTAACTAATTAGAGGAGTCTAATTATGGTCTATGGACTTTCACTTATGGTGTTGTTTGTTGGTTTTCGATTTGTTCTTTCTTCTTCCCTTGGATGGCTTTGACTTGTTCTTGCTTAGCTTGTTTCCCTGCCTTCCTTGGGACTTGATTGAGTTCCTTGCACCGCTTCAAACTCACTAAAACCTTTATTATGCTTTCGATACTCGGAATTGGTACTAATGGACTAAATTCTACAAAACCGCCTCTTCATATCGGCTTATTGTACTAATAAATACTAAGTTAAAAGGTAGAAACGTGAGCTTATCAAACACCCCACACCTGGCCTTTGCTCGTCCCCAGCAAACTATCATAACATTAACATTTCAACACACGGCCAACACGAAGCATGAGTAGGCTCACACAAAAATGCCCTATTCTCTCACACCTCGTCCTATCATTCCAATATCATCATGGTCACTATTTCGTCAACACAACATCCAAATAAAGTATGTGACACAAAGTCCAATGATTTGCACTTTTCCCTCACTCGGCCTTCTTATGTCTTCTCTGTGGTGGTTATTGTAGGTGCATAGAAGGGGGTGAATGGCGTGGTTGCCTTGGTAAACATTGGGCATGGTTCATCAAAACGATTCTCAACCCAAGTCAAACCAACATAAGGTAAACTTCCCCCTTGTTATTGTTCACAACCTACGTCTTCCTCATCCAAATAAGCTCGGTCCACCTACAAGGAGGCAAAAGCATCATTCGGAAGCATGTAGAAGTTGAAGTCCCGCCCCCACCCCAAAGGAGAGTGTGAAGGCAGTGGGAGGTAGATGTAACGCTTCGTCTTTTAACCCCCCATGTTCCAAATGACTTGAAAGGGAACAACTTCTAGTACCTCAATCTCTCCCATTTATAGAGGCAACGGGCATCAATAAGTGTGTCCCTCACAAGTGACGTGGTACCCTTCATAAGGGGAACCTCCAACTCCACAAGAAACTTTTCAATCATGCCCCCAATATATATAGAGTCCTTTCCACCCTTTTGCAAATCCAAACACCCTTCGACAAACAAATCGGCCCAATACGAGACTCCTACCCCATCCGAGATCATCGCCCATAAACATTTCAAGTTGGTGAGGGTCATTTTTGTGGGCTTAGATTGGGAAAGGAAGTTGGTGTTTGTGTGTCTACTGACAAGGCGAAGAACGGAGTGAGGGATGTTTGTGTTTTTGGAATTTCGACTTCTAGTATCTCCCGTTATTGCTAACCAAAATGCATTGAGAACGACTTTATCAATGGACACGGTTTTGGGTAATTTGGTGATGTTGAGAGCTCGGCGAATTTGGTCATGGTTAATTGTATAAAAGCTTTTGCAAGACCGGAATTTTATCCACGGAACTCGTTCCTCACCCAAAGTGACTTTCTTTAGAGTCGAGAGGAACTCAAGAGTAGTGCTTCTCCGTGTAACATCAATCGTACCAAGGCAACCCTCTAATCCCACCTTCCCAAGAAAGATTCTAGTTTGGTGTAGAATTCCCAACTCCCCAAGGTTGTTGCACAAATGAACCTAGTACAAACAACCGACGACCTAGACTTGAAGAGATTGAATAGTTAGAGGGTAGTACCCGACTACCCTTTCTGACCAAGGTCTTCTTTGGGTTTTGAACTTGAGGTTTTTTTTGTGCCCCTAGAAGATGAGGCTTTGGATTGGCCATTCTAACTCACAAAAATCAGAAAATACCACAAGTCTTACAAAAGTTTTGGTTGGGGACTTTCCACAAAGACCTAGTATGCACTATCGTGAGAAGAGTGTATACTAGTTATTTGACAATCAAAATGTTTCTCAAGTGATTGTCAAGCAACAAGAGATTATAAACAACAAAGTTAAACAATGAAAATCCGAATTTAGAGGGTAATTTTGGATTATAAACTTGAATATTGACAAAGATAAGTGTAAGGCGATTATAACCCCCTGATCATTGAAAACTTGTTGTTTGTTGTTGTAGAAACCAAAAGAATGCCCAAAGTAAGCTCCTTAACCAATCTACTCACCCAAATCTTCAAAGAAAGTTTCGAAAATTAGAATACCATGGGAATCTCATCCAAAAGTTTTGCACAAAAACAAGTGATTTTCTTCCTTAAATCACGAAAACAAGATTTTGGTGATGAAAACTTGAGGTTTGATACTTTGATTGTTGGATTTGAAAGAGATTTGTGGTTTTGAGAGGGTTAGGGTTTGAGTTGATTTGGGGGAAGTGATGAAGAAATGAGTAATTGGGGAAGAAAGAAGGATGTCGTTCAAAATTGCTTGTTTCGGGTATGTCACGAAAAGGGCGCACGATGCGCTTTTCTGGGGTGGAAAAAGTGCACCATGCGCTTTACCCCCGTAACTTTTTCTTGTTTTCTCCATTTCTTTCATACTTAGTCAGTTTTTCCTACTTTTCATGCTTACTTCCTTCACTTCATCACCTTGAGTTGACAATCTACACACTAGCACACAAATTAACCTATTCTAATATGATGCTAACGGTAACTAAAATGCATATGAATTAATCTAAAATGCAATTTAATTAAATATGCGATTACCGATATTAAAATTGCAATGAAATACGGAATTTAAATATGCAATTACACTACTAAGTGCAAGGTAAAGGAATATTTACAAATGTTTGTCGTTTATTTAACGCCGATGGCTCGACAAAGAGTTGAGTTTCGACAAATAGGCTCGGTAAAGGAATATTTATAGATAGCTTATGTATTTTTGGTCCGTCGATGATGCTAAACCATTCATGGAGATCATCCTATAACCGTTTGGCGTCATCATAATTAGGAAGAATGGATTTTACCTCAGGATTGGTAGTGTTGGTAATCCACGCAAGAAGCATGAAGTGAATAGCTTCCCAGTCCTCCGAGGTACACGGTGGTTGAGGAGCATTGTAGGTACCATTGATGAATCAAAATTTGCGGCAAGCCTTGAGAGCCGTACGAATAGCATGAAACTAATCATTGAAATTTTTAAGTTTCAATTTTACTGTCGTAATATGATCACCAGGTTTGTCACTCTGGCTGATGAAATTGGGAGATGAAGGATCGAGACGGGGTCCGGACCCGGACGATGAATCTTTGTCATCGCAGGCCATAGGGGAGAATGAACTAGGGTTGATGATCTTTATTTTTGTGAGTAGTTTGATACCATGTCAAGAACGTATTAACACAATTTAATCTGTCTTTCTTCTTATTAATCCAACCTCGGTATTTATAGTACAAACAATATAAAATACTAGAGTATAAAAACCCTAAGCTAAGCCCATCACGATACAACACAACTCGTCGGGCTTAGCTTGTTATCAAGAGTCATGATATGTACTGTTATTGTAATGGCTTACGATATTAAAGTGAACTTCATATGAAGATTATAGAAAAGAACAAAGAGAAGAGTAGATACTTACTGAAAGTACTTGCTTCGTTAAACTCCTTTGCTTTTTATGTACAAAACCGTAACATGGTAAGTTTTTAAACAATACACTTATATATACAATCATGCAATTAAAAGATTACGCGCATAAAAAAATAGTCTTAAAATCCCTAACATAACAAAATAGGAAGAATACAAAGGATGAATTCGAAAGAGAATTGATATCACCTTCTCTTTTCTATCTTCTCCTCTCACAACTGTTAAAAATATCATATATTTTGCCACATTCACTTATCATTCAACCCAGAAAAACTAAATTAATTTTACCGAATGTGTAAGGGAAAAAGAGACTGTAAACGAGACGATTCAAAGAAGAAGGTAGATAGCACCTAGAGGTGATCGTTTGCGGGCTTGGACGGACATGGGCCGGACTTATCTTTGAAAAAATGTCCAGCGGGCCTAATATGCCTTGTCCAAGCCCGCTTAAGAGGGCTTACTAGAGTTGCCCATATCCGCCTAGTTTAAGCTAGCGGGCTTGTCCGTGGGCTTGCGGGCTTGAATGTAAAATATATTAAACTAATTTTTTAATAAAATTAAGGCTAATGTAGACTTAAGATATATTCCAAATTAACTAAAATATCGCAAACTCAACTTAACGTATACAAATTCTATAATTAAACATGATTATTTTAAAGTTACAAGTCTCCAAAAAAAGTAACGATATAAAAAAAATTATAACTACTTACTTTATCACTAATACAAGTTTTATTTCATTTACTCTTATTGTATATTTTTATTTTATTAGCTTTTTGTTTATATGAAGCATAATATTTTAATTTTATATATGTTTAGCGGGCTTGGCGGGCCTGTCCATGGGCTTCTTAATCATGTCCATATCCGCCCACGAAATATAGCGGGCCGAGCTTAGCCCGTCCGTCAAATAATTTTTTTAATTTTTTCTTGTCCAAGCCCGCTTAAGTAGCGGGCCAAACGGGTAGGGCCAAACGGGCCTGCCCGAAGTTGATCAGCTCTAATAGCACCCCTTAGCCTAAACAATTAGTCTTGCTTACGACGGGTATATCCGTTTAAAACTTTAAACGGGCCAAATACTAACAAGTAGCAATAATAAAGATAAAATTTCTGTTATTTTCAAGGCAACTAGTGGTGTTATTTGGTATATATTTGACCTGTTTTAAGCTTAAGACAATAATGTCCGTCTTAAATGAGAATTTGTGTATCCCAAAATATCCCCATTTGCCTTTCCACTTGCCCTTGTAAGAGAAGTTTGACCCGTATTAAGGCTTAAGACGGACGGATCACCCCGTCTTAAGGGAGACTTTCTGGCCCAAAATAGTGGCATGTAGCATCTCCTAGGTAGCACGGACACTTCTCCTAACTAGCCGTCCCGTGTCGGACACCGTGTCGGACACACGGACACACGGACACTTATAAACAAGGAATGTGAGATTGAAAGACTAGAAAAGGTTGATTAGAAGATGAGTTTGGGTGAGAAAATTGATTAAAAGATGAGTTTGGGTGGGAAATACGAATAAATTATAGTTAAAGTCAAGTTTTACACTCAATTATTTACATTTAATATCAAATACTAATACAAAAATAAAATTGTATGTTATTTATAACTATACAATATATATTATATTAAATTTAAATGCCGTGTCCCGTGTCCTAAATTTCATGAGATGCCGTATTACGTGTCCGTGTCGTGTCCGTGTCCGTGTCCGTGTCCGTTTTGGTGCTACCTAGAGCATCTCTTTATCTCTCAAAGTAACCAGGCCAGGCGATGAATGAAAAAATAAAATGCACACGGTTGGGTGGAAACACAACTCCAATTGTGATTACTTTTCACACCTTTTCTTCTTTGTTTCTCTCTCCCCTCTGATTGAATTACTTTGCTTGTTTGCCAGACTAAAATTAAAGCAAAACCCAACTTCACTACCTTTTTCCTCTGACAACAAAACCCATCAAACTAACTACACAATCCCCAACAATTTTATATTCAACTAAATAATATTAATAATATTAATAATAATAACAATGGGTTGTTGTCAATCATCAACTCTTGTTCCAGAAAAACAACAGCAACAGCAACCATTTCCAGCAGCAACAACAGCAGCAGCAGCAACAACAACAACAAGTGTTAGTAGTAGTAGTGGTGGTGTTGTTGTTTGTGTTGCTGCTTTTGCTGAGTTTTCTTATACTGACTTGAAAGCAGCAACAAGTAACTTCAGTTCTGAGTTTATTGTTTCTGAAAGTGGTGAAAAAGCTCCTAATCTTGTTTATAAAGGAAGGTTGAAGAATCAACTTTGGATTGCTGTTAAAAAGTTTACTAAATTAGCTTGGCCTGATCCTAAGCAATTTGCGGTATTATTATTACCATTATCATTATTAGTTCGTCTCATTGAAAACGGGCATATCCGCCTTCAATGAAAAGGGGTTCGGTTGCCTCTCACAAAAAGGCTAGTGGGTTCCCACCTGCCTAAAGAGGCAACCCGACCCGTCTTCGTTGAATGAGAATTTGTGTACTATTATTATTTTCCTTTTTTTATGTGTTAATTAAAGTTTACATCTTTTTGGGTTGTTTTCTATAAAGTTGGTAACTTTGTCGGTGCTTATATGTCTAGTACATTGTTTGATAGTGTTTTATGGTAAATTTTGTATCTGGGTTTTTGGTTGGTTAAGGGTTTAATACATTTTTAATTTTTAATTCCATTTTTGGTAACAAATTTAACTTGGTTTTTTTTGCTGAAATTGTGCATTTTGGACTTGGGAAAATGAGATAGCGTCATATGGTGGTACTGAAACTCGAAACTGTTTCCTGGTTGATGCTTAAATTGCATTAGGAGATGTTTATGTTAATTATGTACTTACGTGGTTGTTAATGTGTAGTTTGAGGTGTTTTTGTTTGAGAATTGTGTGATTTATTGGTTGGTTTGATGTGTAGGAGGAGGCTTGGGGAGTTGGGAAATTGAGACATCAAAGGCTTGCAAATTTGATTGGATATTGTTGTGATGGTGATGAGAGATTACTGGTTGCTGAATACATGCCTAATGATACTCTTGCCAAGCATTTGTTTCACTGTAATCTCTTCTTTCTTACCTTTTTAAACTTTATATCGTTTTTTAACCACTCGTGTCAGCCGACTTAGAATTATTTCGAGATAACGGGGTCATGTGTTTTTTAGATTATGCAAATCTTTGATGTTTTTGGGAAGAATGAAGGATCTGTTGAGGAAAGAGGAATGGTGTAAGAATGACATAAGTGCTAAACTGATGTTTATGGGCAAGCATGTTTTTTTGCCCATTTTGGGTTTCTATTGATGTGAGGCAAACTCATTGTAGTGGTCCTAAGTGTTGTGGATAAAGGGGGTAAATTTAAAGTGGATTTCATATTATGGATGCTAATACATTTATGGTGATCTGACTTATGTCTTCTTTGTTTGGCACTTGCTCTTAATTCTCATGAATTTAGTCATGGTATTGGTAGGTATATTTCATATATAGTATATTTTTCGCGGTATGGGAAATAGTAATATACTACTTCCTTTTGGTAGCTGGTGGTCACTATTCTGGGATGCAATTTTTGTGCAAGTGTTTGTTGCTTTTGTAAGTGTAAATATTTGGTGCCTTGAACGTGGACCATGACGCATTTTTAACTGTGAAGGTTTGAATTTATGATAAATGAGATTGGTGGGCACAGCATTTTGACGGCATTTGCAGTCGTATTAAGAAGAGACTGTCACCAAACTCGTGCTTGTCTTGATTTGGTGACTGATTTTGTCTATTCGCCCCAATGCAGCCCAATAATCTCTTATAATATTTTCTGCAATGCATTCGCTGTGGAAAATAGGCAATTTATACTGTAACTTATAAGCGTGTTAGTAATTTCTTCAAATGTTTGAGAAATCCAAAATATATGTCAAGATGAAAATTTAAATCTCTTTTTGGTTTCTATCTTACAATCTGAGGCTTCTTTTTGGTTCCCAGGGGAAAAACAAACGATTGAGTGGGCGATGCGACTTAGAGTATCTCTTCATGTTGCTGAAGCCTTAGATTATTGCAGTTCTGAGGGTCGCCCATTGTACCATGATCTAAATGCTTACAGGGTTCTCTTTGATGAGGTACGGCCATATTCCTCGACAATTCTCTCTTTTTTGTATTAAGTTTTTAGTGCATTAATGCTGAAAATGTCCTAAAATCAACACATATTCGACATTCTGTGATTTCTATTGTGGCTGCTGTAGAATGGTGATCCTAGACTTTCATGTTTTGGATTAATGAAAAACAGTAGGGATGGAAAAAGTTACAGCACCAATCTTGCCTATACTCCACCTGAGTATCTTAGAAATGGTAATCTCCTTTATCCTGGTTAATGTATTTATTTCAACATGAGCGTTCCATCCATGTAACTGTTGAGCATCTCTTATTTTAGTATTTGTTTTTGTTCGATTAGAAGAATTGTCATTTACCTTATTGCTTAGAAACTCTATTTACCTTCACCGGTCTTTCATTTCCAGTTTTGTGATGTTAAGTGCATGTGGATTTGACAATTTCGCTTAAGCTCAAGAAAGTGATATAACTGCCAATAATTTCCTCCGTCTCATTCATAGTGTCCTCCTCGGCTATGATAGTCAGCATCAGGGTTACTGGATTCGCTCCAGTACCCTATAAATCGCGAATCGTTAAGAGCTAATTTTATCTTTGAAAATACATATAACGCACATTTTATATGAGCGAATTGCAACTCAGTAAGGGCGTACTCATCACGAATCCGGTAACCATGCTAGTATAAAAGGAATGTAGGGAAGTACTACTCAGCTAGGGTAAGTAGGCAACATTGTTGCCTGCAACACATTCAGGTTTGTCTAACTGTCTAACGACAAGGGTCATGTAGAACAGTACCTAACTTTCTGCTTGGTCATGAAATGGTGTAAATTGTTGTTCACAGTGGCCTGCTTGTAGGCTATTGTTAAATTAAGATATGTTCGAGACGGGCCAGGCCTTGTTGGATGAGAGTCTTTTACAAGTCTTTAAATTACATTAGTGGAGATTTTATATGCTATCGCTTGACCAAATTACAGTTGCTGACTCATGCAGCCCATACCTCATACAGTCATACGTATGCGATGCAGTCTGTATATGTCTCTTGTCTGATGAACTGTCAGAAGAAAATTCATTAATGTCATGTGCCAATTGTCTTTGTTTCTTTGGGCAGGATATAGTTGACCACATTATTTTAGTATATAACCATGCTTAAGCAGCATGCATATGCTGCATTTGAATCATTAGTGTGTTCCATAATCTCCACATGTAATACCTGAGACCAGATCATCAATTACTCTCTTAAAAGACGGTATTTCTTAAAATTATGTGAAGACCAATTGAATTATAGACCCTAGCTATAACCATTTACCCACTAACTCAAAGAATAACTACCATGTGGGAATTTTATTACAAACCGTATTGCATTGTAGTCTGAGTAGTGTGCTGCCACTGCCATCCTCTTATTTGATTTTTGTACTTTCGGATTGTTGTGCATCTGAGTTTTCTTTTTTGTGTTTCAGGGAAAGTTACTCCTGAAAGTGTTATATACAGCTTTGGCACAATTCTGTTGGATTTGTTGAGCGGAAAACATATACCACCGAGTCATGTAAGCATAATGTGGTTCCATGGCACAACTAATATTTTTACTACTGATGATCAGTACACAGTTTGTGTAGGAGAAATTTATGGAATTATAAGATTTCCTTAAAGAACTCTGTTTATGAGCATCATTTGGTTGATCTGATTGTGCAGACTGCTGACATGACATTTCATAGTTTGTCACAATAGCCACATTTTGTGCAAAGAGTGAAATTGTTGTTTTGTGAAATGAGAATCAAATGGCCATATGTGTTATCATTTTAAATTCTTATGTCCCCGTCGTTTGTAATAAACTTATAAATGTACAATAATGGTGAACAACCTAAGACATCTTACAGTTCCACTACTAAACTACAAATATATACTCAAATGGCCACAGTTTGTGTTTTATTATATATTCTTAATGTGCTGACCATTTTTAATGTGCTTGTGCAGGCGCTTGACATGATACGCGGTAAAAATATAACCCTCTTAATGGATTCCCATCTGGAGGGCAAATTCTCCACTGAGGAAGCTACTGTCGTTGTTAACCTTGCATCTCAATGTTTGCAATATGAACCTAGGGAGCGGCCAAACACCAAGGATCTTGTCTCGACACTTACTCAATTCAATACGAACACAGATGTAAAGTGTCACTCTTTGCATTTTCCTGGATGGCTTGTTAATTACTCTTCAATAAATGTCTTTTCATTTTTTCCCACGGTCAGAAGTAAAATTGGAAAATGGGTCATTTGAGTAGGCGTGAGTTCAGTGTGCTTGCATTCGGGTTTGGGTCGGGGCATTTCTAGTTTGATCACTGGAGTGTGGGTTGTAGTAAACTCAGGATGATCGGGTCAGGTCAATTCAAATTTTGGGCTATGTTCAAGGTATTCTGTTCGGATAAAGGCGGGTCAATTTGGGACACGTCAGTTTTGCCTAGTCTAGTTGGGACTGGGAGGACCCTCTTCTCCCCTTCCCCTCCGTTTCCCTTCTATTTTGTTTCCAACAAGCCTAAGGTTACTCGGGGATGTGACTATCTTAGAATGTCCATTATGACCCATTGTATGTTAGGGAAAGTGGTGTTCACAGTGACGGTAACTTATTTGGTTTCCTCTTGGTTGTTTGAGTAGCTATTGATCTTGTTATCCAAGTTCTAACACTCTCGAGCATCTTGGCATATAAATAGTGTGTCTTGCACAGTTTCATATACAATTATGTCTGAACCTTCATCATTACTGAGTTTTCTTCTGGCATTAAGGTCCCGTCGCATCTGATGCTTGGGATATCAAAACAAGAGGAAGCTCCGTCTACCCCACAACGGCCTCTTTCACCGATGGGTGAAGCATGCTCTAGGATGGACCTCACAGCAATACATCAGATATTGTTGACAACACACTACAAAGACGACGAGGGTACAAATGAGGTATGTCTCTTTTTTTGCTTATTTCGTTTTCCAAATTTGTTGCTGCAATGAGATCTTCACCAAAGGTTATGTCGGGGTCAGCTTTCTTTCCAAGAATGGACCCAACAAATGAGAGATATGTTGGATGCAAGGAAGCGTGGCGACTCTGCTTTTAGGGACAAAGACTCTAAAACCGCTATTGACTGCTACTCTCAGGTGATTACATGTTACTGAATCGTGATTTCATGCTACTTACTGTGCATTCTACGAATCTACGGTTGGATTGGGGGGTGGAGAAAATATGGTATAAAATCTGAGCCTGACAATCTAGGAATTAGTCCTTGTGATTAAATGTTAGCCGTTACTTGTTGCGCTGCCACTTAAATAACAATTCCCTTGATTGCTCAATAGTCAATACTTAGTCGGGATGCGGTGTCATGGTCGAGAAATGATACCATGGTTAAAGATAAGTATAATTTGGAACCCCGGTTTCTGTTTTATTGGCCTGTTTGTTTCGAGGCTCAAACAATATCAACTTTGTCCCATACCGTCTAATATTAAGTCTTCTAAGGATATGGTAATCTGGATTATATTTGGCCAAGTTAATGGTGAAAGTTGACAACTTTGACATACCAAAATCGCATGGTGCCAACAAATATGAAACGGGGGTTGTATCAAATAAAGGGCACATTACGAGAATGTGGGTGAACTTCTTTTTCCTTAGCTTTTTGGTGTGTACAACCCCACACTCTCAAGAAGTGAGAGAAGGTACAATGCTAGATAAGCTAAGTTTGGAAGATATGAAAATTGAAAATCTTATCTCGGTGTAGATGACTTGTCTCGTTAGGCAGGTGGGTTGGTGGTACTCGACAGCAAAACTAGTGTGTGCTTTCCTTTACTAAAAAGGATACGGGTTAACACCGAGTACATGAGTTATTGAGTTTTCTAGAGTCGCAAGTTACAAGGAGTTTACTAAACATATACTTTTCTTTCTTTGGGTGGCAATTATAGTTCATAGAAGTGGGGACGATGGTTTCTCCGACAGTTTATGCACGGAGAAGTTTGTGCTATCTAATGAATGAACAAGCAGATGCTGCCCTTCGAGATGCAATGCAAGCACAATGTGTGTATCCCGATTGGCCAACTGCCTTCTATATGCAATCGGTTGCCCTTGCTAAGCTAGATATGCAAAAAGATGCTGTCGACATGCTTAATGAAGCCGCTTCGCTTGAAGAAAAGCGACACAAAGGCGGGAGATGCTAATCTTAGATGAGATTAGAGATTAATCGCTGTGTTAGAAGGGAATGGAAGGTCCATATTGATCTGAAAAATTGTATCTTGTACACTATTATTTGTTTGATTGTGTGACCATTGAACTTTCAGATTGGAATATAGGGGGAGATAAGAAAAGAAAGAAATGGTGCAAAAATGTTGTTTCCCCATTAATTTTGATGTGCCAAATTTACTTGTCGAATATAACGTTCCGTTTCTTTTACGTTTCTTGGCAATTTGCCAGTTCATGTAGCACCTGCATGAGGAACAAGAGTGACGGAAAACGGAATACATTCTTTACGGCCTCATTATTTAATTTTCAGAATCTCAATGCAAATAGTGTTGCTGAAATCTAATCTTGTTTTAACTGATATACAATTCAAATGGCCCGACTCGAATTGGAACCTGAATTGTCCTTGAAAGCACAACTCCGGAGTAGTTCTAAACCTGAAAGTTGAACCAAAATTAGTTCTGAACCCGAAAGTCGAACAAATTATTTGGCCTGAGTTAGCAATGTTAGCATAATTTACCATAGTTTTTTTTCCTTTTTTTTTTCTTTTGACAGAGTAAAAAAGGAAACTTACATCTTTGTCTTCATCTCTATGCAAAAACGCGACTTTTTGTATCCTTTACACAAGTTTTCATGTTAATCTCTAAGAGAAAATCTACCTCCTCTAAAAAGCAAGATTTTCACGTTTTAATGGATTGAACTAGTTCATTGACCCAAAAAATTCACGGGACATTTTTATTTGACAGTATGTTTAAGGCGATGTGAAAAAGTTTGAAGGAAATAGTTTTATCGTATATTAACAATAATGTTTATGTCTATATAAAATAGTAACTACACTAAATATTGAGAGAAAATTCAATCACTTGTATTTATTTTTACGGCAAAAACCACGGAAAAAGTTGTGCTCAAGACATATACAATGAAAAGTAATTTTAAATAACTAATCCAATTGATGAAATACAATAAATATTAAATGTGAGTTCTTTCAAAAAAAAATATTTGAAGTGAAAATGAGGCAAGACTCTAGTAAAATTCATTTATTTAAACATAGGAACCATTAATAAATGGTCTGCTCACCATCTAGGTAGCACGGACACTTCTCCTAACTAGCCGTCCCGTGTCGGACACCGTGTCGGACACACGGACACACGGACACTTATAAACAAGGAATGTGAGATTGAAAGACTAGAAAAGGTTGATTAGAAGATGAGTTTGGGTGAGAAAATTGATTAAAAGATGAGTTTGGGTGGGAAATGCGAATAAATTATAGTTAAAGTCAAGTTTTACACTCAATTATTTACATTTAATATCAAATACTAATACAAAAATAAAATTGTATGTTATTTATAACTATAAAATATATATTATATTAAATTTAAATGCCGTGTCCCGTGTCCTAAATTTCATGAGATGCCGTATCACGTGTCCGTGTCGTGTCCGTGTCCGTGTCCGTTTTGGTGCTACCTAGCTCACCATATATTGTTAGGCAAAAAAGTTGAGAGAGACGGTTTCAAAAAATTATTAAAAGACACCTATGTCGTATCTCTATGTGTTTTTGGTACCTCTTTTATTGCTAATTTTAATCTAAAGTATCTTTTTAGCTTCGTACCTATTGTTAATCGTAATCTAAAGTGTACCCATTGTATCTTTAATGGTGATTCGTACATGCAATATTATATGTGGTGCCATTTTAACCTTAAAATTGTAAAGTGGTTTCTCAATAAATTAGATACTAAGTATGTGACATAGTATTTCTCGATTATTCATCTTAAACACTATCAAGTAGACATTAAATTACTCCACATTATACATAGTATTTCTCGATTATGCTTCAATAATCATTCAGATTATGAACTATACACTACTACTTTGAATTTTTGTTTGATCTATTCTTTTGAAACTTCGAATATTCAATATACATAAAATAAATGAACTTATATGTAATCTATTTTATTGCGTGTGAAGACTTGTGAATGTGATACTTAGATCATTTTGGCTTAAAAAAAACGATGACGAATTTTATCAAATAGATGTATAAGATACTTACATAAGTCAGGCGTACTTTACAAAATTTCGATCAACTATGAGCAATCCAAATTACACTTGCATATTGATACATGTAAACAATGTCCTACCATAAAATGACTCAAATTTTACATACATAAGAATTTTACAAATATGTACTCGTATTAACTATTACTTATTTTACTAAATGTGAAAAAAATACTATGATGGAAGTAATTCGTTTTCCACGGGTATAAGTCATCTCACATGCCATTAGCCAACTCGCCTTCTTGATTATCAATAGTGAGAATAGTCTCATATAAAAAAAACACATGAGAAACTAAACAACATAACAATTACTCTATATTATCCAACTAGTTAATTACTTCTGGAAAATAAAAAAAACAAATTACCTTAGTTAATTCATTTCCTTTCGTTTTTTAAGTTCAACACAAATTGTTGATGTAAAGATAAACATCACAGTTAATAATAAAAGCGAAATATATATGCACAAATGAGATCTTTCCTTGACTAATCGATATATCTGAAAAATTCGAATAAGATGAAAGTGGAAAACGGAAGCTTTTGTATATTATTGAATGAATCAAACGTAATTACAAAGGCTAGTATATATACAACTCACAAAGACCTAAAATCAATATCTTTCCTAATTAACAAGTTAGGAAATAGGTAACTAAATAGTATTAGTCTAAGATATGATATGATAATATATTACACAATTATTCTTTCCAATACTCCCCCTCAAGTTGGCGCACTTGGAAGATCAATGCCCAACTTGTAATGTAGAAAATCAAAAGCCTCTCCTCCAAGAGCCTTCGTAAATAAGTCAGCAATTTTCTCCTTACTTCGAATGTGTGAAGCAGTAATGGTTCGATTGATGAGATGATGCCAAATAAAATGGCAATCAATTTCAATGTTTGGTACGATCATGAAAGACGGGATTTCTTGCAATGTGTAATGCGGCTTGATTATCGCAATAAATTTGCATAGGCCGAATATGTGAAATCCCGAGAGAAGAAATGAACGATTTTAACCACACAAGTTCACTAGTGACGGCTGCTAGTGCTCGATATTCGGCTTCGGCAGATGATTGTGCTATCGTAGTTTGTTTTCTAGCTTTCCAAGAAATAGGAGTGGAGCCTAAGGCGACGAAGTACCCTGTTAAAGACTTCCTCGATAATGGGCAACTAGCCCAATCCGAGTCCGAGTATCCACGCAAAACAAAATCACAATTTCGATTTAAAATAATACCTTTGCCTAGGCTGCCTTTCACGTAATGAGCTACCCTCAAAGCGGCTTCATAATGTTCCTTCCGCGGAGCATGAACAAACTGTGATAAAATGTGAACCGCATACACCAAGTCGGGTCTTGTTATCGTCAAATATATGAGGCGCCCAACTATCCTCCTGTAAGCCATCGAATCCTTCAAAAAATACCCGTCAGCCAAAGCCAATTTATGGTTCGGTTGAATCGGTGTTTTGGCTGGTTTTGCATCCGTCATTCCTGCTTCTTCCACGATTTCTTTTGCATATTTTTGTTGACAAAGAAACAATCTTTTTGAACCCGAGGCAACCTCGATTCCCAAGAAGAACTTGAGCCGACCAAGATCCTTGATACCAAAGCTTCGGTCAAGGAACCGTTTTAGACGATTGTGAGCTTCTTGGTTGTTACTTACCACTATCATATCATCGACATATACCAAAACTCCAAGAAAAACATCGTCTTTGTTGTAAGTTAATAATGAATAGTCAGCGAAAGATTGAACAAAACCATACCTTGTCAATGAATTGGTTAACTTTGCAAACCAATTTCTCGAAGCTTGTTTCAAACCGTACAAGGACTTTAAAAGTTTGCAAACCTTGCGTGGACCATTACCCTCGAATCCTTGGGGGCAAACGCATGTAAACTTCTTCATCCAAGTCACCGTGTAGGAAAGCATTGTTGACATCTAGTTGGGCAATTGACCACCCCTTTGCTACAGCTATAGCAAGTAGACAACGGACACTCGTCATTTTTGGTACCGGTGCGAAAGTCTCATGTTAATCCACACCCTCAACTTGAGTGTATCCTTGAGCCACTAGTCGTGCCTTGTACCTTTCAATTTTACCATCGGCCTTATATTTTACTTTGTACACCCATCTACAACCAATGGGTTTCTTTCCTTGTGGAAAGTCCATCACTTTCCAGGTGCCATTGGCTTCAAGAGCTTCAAACTCTTTTGCCATTGCCTGCCTCCACTCGTGCTTCCGTGCTGCCTCAAAATAGCTAGTAGGCTCCGTCACGGTATCAATCATGGCTAAAAAACTCCTGTGAGAATTAGAAAAACAATGTGAAGTAACATAATTCGCTAGAGGATAACGAGTACCCTTCCTTGTGGATGTCGATTGGCTTGAGTGAGCATCGTTAGTGGGGTTTATTAGACGAGTAGATTTGCAGACGTAGTCCTTTTTCCAATAGGGATCTAACCGCTCTCGCGCCCCACGTCCAAGGGGCTGAACATTCTCACTGTTTGTACTCTCTGTTTCCTCCATTTGTATTTGAATGTCACTCTCCCTTGGCCTAGCATTCTCACTGGTTGTGCCCTCATTTCCCTCCATTTCATGTTGCAATTGAACATTACTCTCTCTTGCTTCATTAACTGGTGTGCCTTTACTTATTTCCACAATATCATCCCAAATTAACGAGTCTGATCCAGCAGTGACTCGATCATGAGTCAAGTCTTCCTTGCTATTATACTCGGTCTTAATGTCCGCATATGGAAAGACATGTTCATAAAAAATGACATCTCGTGACACAAAAGAAGTACGATTCTTAGGGTCGTAAAATTTCCATTCTTTTTTTCCTTGTGGGTACCCAATAAAAATGCACCGTTTACCTCGCTCCTTAAATTTGTCTCGTGGTTCATCTTTATTGTGGGCATAACAAAGACTACCGAAAACACGGATATTATCTAGACAAGGTTTTTCTTTATACAAGACTTCATAAAGAGTGAGACCATTCAAAATACGAGTTGGAGTACGATTTATCAAATACGCAGCACTAAGTACACAGTCCCCCCAAAAGACAATAGGTAGGTTGGCTTGAAAACGAAGGGCCCTTGCCTTCTCTAAAATATGACGATGTTTCCGTTCTACCCTACCATTTTGTTGAGGGGTGTCAATATTGCTAGTGCGGTACACGATCCCATTATCATCATAATATTCTTTCATTGCTTTGGACAAAAACTCCGTACCATTATCGCTTTGAACGATTTATACTTGCTTATCAAATTGAGTCTTTGTCATTTTGCAGAAATTAATCATTAATTGACTCACTTCTCCTCTATCTTTCATTAAAAATACCCATACTCCCCTACTTTTGTCATCAACAATGGTAAGGAAATAATGGGCTCCAGATAAGCTTGTGGTACGATACGGACCCCAAATATCACAATGGATTAAGGCAAACAAATCATCACTTATTTTATTATTGGTCTTGAAAACAGAACGAGTTTGTTTAGCACGACAACACGAATCACAAACGGCACTAGAATTCCAAAATAAATCATGTCCAACTAAATTAGAAAAGGAAGACAAAATACTGCTTGAGGGGTGACCGAGTCGCCTATGCCAAAGTTGAACGTCTCCATTGGTTCTCGTTCTTGCTACCAATTCTTCACGGTCCATCTCTAAGTAATAAACCCCATCACGATGCTCACCCCGTCCAATCTCCATCCTCGTAGATTGGTCTTGTATAACACAATAGTCAGAATTAAAAGTTACTTCACAATTATTTTCATTAATTAATTGCTTTATAGAAATTAGGTCGCAAGTCAACGATGGCACATATAAAACGTCTTTGAGCATAAATTTATCATTGATTGTTACTTGGCCGCGTTCGTTTGTCAGTATGTGAGTCCCATTGGGCAATCCTACTGTAGATGGCCGACTCTTCCATATTTCTTCTAACAATTCACGCTTGCCTGTCATGTGATGCGATGCACAACTATCGAGTAACCATTCACCAACATATGCATTGATCGTACCTGATTGTTGCTGTTCACTACCTTCTGCTTTTCCGCTAAAAAAACACCTCACTCGCTCCACCTCTTGAGCAGTCAGACCCTTTCCTTGCGTATCCGTCGCTGCAGTGGTGGTGGCATTGGCAGTTTGGTAAGAATTTCCACGGCCGCATCCACCTCTGCCATATCCTCGGCCGCCATGACGGCCTCGACCTCGTCCTCTTGTAGGGTAACCGTGTTTTTCATAGCAATTTTCTTCCTCGTGATAAGGTTTACCACAGTAGTTGCACTCGAATGGATCCAGGTCTCCTGCATCCTTGTTCGATCCAACTCGTGTTCGTTCGCCGCCATTATAACTCGCTTTGACAGCCATTGCCGCCTCTATCACTTCTTCCCTTGCCTTGGTCACAGTTCTATGTCACTCATTTTGCCTATGAGACATGATTCACACGTGCCAAAAGATTCATAGTCAAATAAGGAGATAGTCCCATTGTCAATGAGCTTCTTCACGCGTTTTTCATTTATGTGTCCCATACGGCAATGCCATAAATAGGTTTGATCTTTGTCACCAACCTTTGCTTTCTTACTACTCACATGCATTATATCTGTGGTTTGATCTAAAACATAAATCCCATTCATGGAAACTGTTTTTACCATAATCATTTCGTTTAAAGAGAAAATACAGCTATTATCCTTTATTACAAACGAAAAGCCGTCCTTATCAAGTACGGAAACTGAAATAATGTTTTTAGATAAACTGGGTACATAGTAACAGTTATTCAGAAATAACTCAAATCCACTCGGGATTGGATTACATATGTTCCCACTGAAACGGCAGCTACTCTTCCTTCATTCCCCACTCGCAGGTCCACATCACCCCTTGCGAGAGTTGTGATGTTTCTTAGGCCCTGCAAATGATTGCACAGATGAGAACCACAACCAGTATCTAATACCCAAGTTCCGAAACTTGCATGGTTAATCTCAATCATATGAATAAAAGAAGAAGACATACCAACAGGAGAGACGCGGCCTGCTTTTATGTCCTCACGGTACACGGGGCAGTTCCTCCTCCAATGCCCAAGCTTGTGGCAATGGTGGCACTCCACGTTACCTTCATCGCTCTTTGTCTTGCCTTGTGAGCTACCGCTAGTCTCACCAGGCCCACTCTTGCCTTGCCCTAACTTTTTGAATTTCGGCTTCCCTACAGCTAGGTTGGCCTTAGCCTTGCCCTTACCTTTGCCCTTGTTGGCAATCATGAGAACGTCCTGTTTCAGACTCCCACTCAATTTCAGATCACTCTCTGTCTGTACGAGGAGTGAGTGGAGCTGATGAAGACTCTTCTTCATATCATTCATATAGTAATTTGCCCTGAAAAGGCAAAACCATCATGAAGTGAATGAAGAACGCGGTCTATGACATCTTCTCATCGATTTTGCAACCAAGTGCCTTCAGTTTCTCGACATTCTCAATCATATCAAGAATGTGTGGGCTAACCGCTTGGCCCTTCTGGAGTTTCGCCTCAAAGAAGCGACAGGTATGCTCATAGCTAACGATCCTCGGAGCTTTCGAGAACTCGTTAGAGAGCGGGTGAAAATCTTATTCGCACTATGGGCAATGAATCGCCTTTGCAAATTTGATTCCATTGAAAAGATGAGTACGTTCTTTATCGCACCCGCCTCCATCATGAAATCACTATAAGCAGTGATTCATTAGCTCCTGCATTGGGGCCTGGGTTGGGCGGTAGTGGCTCAGTCAAGTACTTTTGAGCTTACCGTCAGCAATGGCAGCATTCTGTAATGTCGCCTCCCAGTCCGCAAAGTTGGACCCGTTATTCTTCAGTTCGTTGACTGATTCATATTGTCCATGAAAATCTTAAGCCAGGACTCACGTCCGAGCGTGGCACTTGGCATTGGGTCATCAGTATGGCCAGCCATTTGTTATTACCTTTATATCTGATATATTCAAAAACTGTGAAAAAGAAAATAAATATGATAAGTATTCATCGTTTTAAATTTGAGTCTAATGAAAAACTGTTTAATGCGATGACTCGTGCATTTATACAATTGACCTCCCTCAAGAATTATATAAATGATCCCAAGACTCAATTTCTGTAAATTGATAAGCCAACCTCTTGGCTATTCTACTTTTAGAATTCCTGGTCGAAAAATTTCTGTAAATTCTATCTTTAGTCCATCATAATCACGAGATATTACTCGTACGATAATGTTGAGATAAAAATAGGTCAACACTCACTACTTACCCAACGTAGAAGGGGTCATATTATGACTTCCGACGAAGAAGGGGTTCATAGTAGTTTTCCCTATAAAGACTAGTCTCAGTTTTATTTATAGGGGAAGGTCCCATCATCTTAACTTTAATTCATTTTAAGTGAACGAATGTCTAGCAACTCGAGAATGATTTAAACTAAGGTGACGGCCTTAAAAGCGAGTGACATCTGTATGTCCATGATTCAAATATTCAAACTGTATGAATCATTTTTCATGCATTTTTAGGTGGTTTGGTTTAGGCGGAATATGATGCAATTATCTATCATGTGAATAAAGCAACGAGAATGGAAAAATACAACGCAAAATAAAACACCTAGTGTGGCCTAACTACCAAAATGAACAAAATACAAGTTTGGAATCCATCCTTATGGACCCGAGAAGCTTGACTTGATGTTCCACCTTGGTCCATATAGCGGGAGTGAGCCATCTGATCTCCATCTTGAATCTTCTCAAAATACATTTTAAAAATTACAAATGTAAACCTATTTACATTCTAATTCAAAATGATTGCAAAAATTAAAATTACAAAGGGGAGATACGAGATCTCAAATTACAACCAAGACTATGTTTCCATCATTACGAAAACATAATCTACTAAGGCCACACTAGTAAATTACAACTGATTGTACAAAAATGCGTAAAATTAAACCATTCAAACAACATTCAACATAATAAAAGAATCACCTAAAATTAATCATACAAAACATAATGCATAAATTATGTTGATTAATTATCCAAACCACCATTAAATCATGTGACGATTCCGTAATCTATCACTAGATTTTAATCAAAATCCAATGAAATTCATAATCAATATGAATAACAACAACATTATTTTAAACCTTTTTAAAATAACATGGTATAAAAAAATTTGTGAACTTTTTCACAATAACAATCATACATTATCTTAATAATGTACAAAACAAAAAACCAGTATAAGAAAAAAAAAAACGATTTTTTTTTTATAATTACTGTTCATACGTGAACAGTAGCAGGTACCCAAATTTTTTTTTTCTTTTCTTTCTTTTCTCTCGGTTTATAACAAAACCGGAAAAACTTTACAAAAAAAAAAAAATTGCAGTTGCTGCCATTTGAAAAAAAAAACAGATTTTTTTTTATTCTGTGAACAGTACATGAACAGTACACGGGCAGAAAAAAAAATCAAATTAAACGGTTTTAATTCGATCATGCTTATATTAACTAGATCGGTACAAACAAAACAATATGTAATCGATATTAAACATTGATACAAAACTAGATGATCCAAATTAACCTTTTAACATGAATATCTAGATCATTTTATACCGAAAATATAAAGCAAAAGGATGTTCATAAACATTCATATCAAATTCCATTTACGTTTTAATTCAATCATTATTAAATCAAAACATCTACAAATCCATATATTATTATCTCAACCTTTTAAAATAACAATATTTGAATCAAAATGGATCCCCAAAAAAAATCATACGGCACAAAAAAAACTTTTGCCGAATTAAAAATTTTTATTATTAAGAATTATACAAATTCATATTTACGAAAATCATATAAACAATTTCATAGCCCAAAGGCTCTGATACCACTTGTGGGAAAATATCCGTATACTTCCCTTTAAATCACTCAGGATTATAATGAAATTTTGATTAAATGATTAATAGTCATAAATGAAAATCCATAATAAGCGAGAGATTAGAAATAACCTTTAGTCCTTGCTTAAAGGCCTAAGAACAATATCAAAATGATGATATCTCCTAATCGTAGCACCCAAGATAGAATGAGAAATGCCCTTTAATTTGCTAGAATCTTTTTTGTCAAAAGTTACTGTTAACTTTTTGATCTTGTGATGTGAAGAGATGGAGGCACAAGTGGGAAAAATGAATTAGGGTTAGAATTTTTCTTTTTCTCCTCTTGTCTCACGACACACTTTAGGGTTTTATGAGGAGATTTTTCTCCTCAAAATAACTACCCATTGACCGAAAATTCCAGAGTGAATCTGGACTTTATTTCGGTTAAATTCGCTTTAATATATAATGTGTATTATTATTATAAATGTCATGTGTGTTGTCATGTATTAATATGTCCATACAACATTTTGTAGTCGATACATTAATACCGGTCTGACAACATCTAATATGACAATCGGATAATATATACGTTAATTATAATTATCCGTATAATTATAATTTGCTAATTCAATATAACATTTTATATTCAATTACGAATTAACATTTTAATTCGCATAAGCTTACATTATATATATGCTAATTAAATACAACAGTTTATATTTAATGACGAATTACTTTTAATTCGTCTCAGCTTATATTATTTAATCGTTATTAAATAATCGTCTCATCATCACATTGACTAACCTTTTAGTCAAATACAATGACTAACCTTTTAGTCATATAATAGGGCATCAATATGATTATTTTCTCAAATAATCACATCTCTCAAACACATCCTTTAGGTGTGACTTTTAGGGACCAGTTGATCACCGCCATTTGTATGACAATAACGTCAAACTTATCTAGCAAGTCAACCGTTATTGATAAACGTTAATCAACTGACTATTATACAAAGTATACCCTGTGAACCTACAGAGATTTATTTATGTTATTGCACTAACTGTGGAGGACACTAGCTCCAACAGCTTTAACCTAGGGCTATCGGAAGGATGGAGATATAGGGGAGATGAAAGAGCAATCTGCTCGTTGCTACTTTTGCTACCGTCGCCTTTGGTTATCGTTTAAAAGAAAGAAGCAAATATTGGTCCTAGAATCGATATCGCTCTAAATACCATGAAAAATTCGAATAAGATGAAAGTGGAAAACGGAAGCTTTTGTATATTATTGAATGAATCATACGTAATTACAAAGGCTCGCATATATACAACTCACAGAGACCTAAAATCAATATCTTTCCTAATTAACAAGTTAGGAAATAGGTAACTAAATAATATTAGTCTAAGATATGATATGATAATATATTACACAATTATTCTTTCTAATAATTGTACCAATGTGTACCTCCTTTGATAGATGTACTACAACAATCCACAACCAAAGCCATCAGAGAACTTGAAGTCTGAAATATTATTATCAAATACAGGGAGAAACTCAATGAAAAGAAAAAAAAATCATATACTTATCCAATAATGTAGATAATATTTTCAAATGATATGTATAAAACTTATTGCATACTTTGTAACCAAAGAAAATAAAGGTTAAATATTTCTTTGAATTAAAGAAGGAAAAAGTTGTAGTTATGTATGTGAGTAAATAAGGTAGATGAAGAAGTAACAGTTTTGGAAGATAAAAGGATGATAAAATGGGGGCCTTTGTTATTTTTTTTTTTTTGCATAATTGTGAGGATGATTTATGTAAATTTTAATCTATGCTAATATTATGCCACGTATTTTTCATTTAACTACTCAACTTGTATTTTTATATTATTTATATAAATGCAAAATTTTAATAGTTATTGTGCTTTAATTTTGTATAATAATTCAATTTTTTGAACTTTTTTTAAAATAATGATGATGAGCGACATGTTCTAAAGATATAGAAAAGGTGAATAGTGAAAGGTAATGCTTAGTCTATCTTTAAAATTTGAAATTTTTATTTTTTTAAAATAATTTTTTACAATAAAGCCTTAAAATTTAAAATTTAGTATTTAATTTTTAGTTTAATTGTTGTTTAACTTTCTTAAAAAATAAAAAACAATATTTTAATAGATATTGTGCTTTCGCGCGCCGTACCCCAAGATAGTGTGACTCGTCTATTGGAATTAGTATCATTTCATGCATGTTATATTCTTGTTTGATGTACCGTCAAAGTTGGTTATTATCTTCGATGCTTTAGTGACCCTTATCGACCCGTAATTATGATTGTTCTATATAAGTTCTTCGATGTGTAAGCACATTACACAATTGTCATCTTTTACTATACTGCTTTGTATTTAATTATTGATCTTAGCCAAGCTAAGTTATCATCTAAGTTTCATCCTGTATTATATTAACCCTAATCTCGGTTAAAAAGAAAAAACTAATGATAATCAGGATTATCTACTAACTTCCTTTGATGATTTCTTCTAATTACCATTCTAAACATTTTTTAAATAATTCTAAATCTAACTATTTCTAGCTAAATTTTACAAACAATAACGAAGTTGCAGCTTCCCCTTCTCATCATTCACTTCTACGTCAATTCTCTTTCACCGGAGCCTCTTCCTCCCTCCACTTCCATTTCTCTTCTCCTCCTCTTTTCCCTTTCCTTTTCATTCCCTTTCAACCTTACTAATTGTGTATTAATGTTGTCATAAGTACTTTTGGCAACTAAGACTAAGGCGCGCGGTCTCCAATTGACAAAATTTGTCCATTATAATTGACCTATTAACGATTATGATAGCTAATATAATTCCATAGGCCCTTCTTAACCGTTCCACATGTGACAACCCGCGATTTAGCAGTAAAGTAAACACATAGATTTGTAGCGGAAAACACGAGATTTTAAAAACTTTAAAAACAAAACCGCGAATGTCACTATGTTAAAAAACCAAAACTTAATTTAATAAATCGTTTATACAAATTGTATCTTAAATAAATACAAGGGACGTCGATTCCTTGATAGAACACAGTGAAGATAATAAACTAATATAAACTACACGCTAATGGTGAATCGCTGTAAGAACAACGCTCGCTAGCTCACTCGTCACAACCCCATGCAAACACCAACCTGCAACCTGTTCATTCATTAAACATGAATGCCACAGTAAGTGGGGAATAACTCAGGATTCTCCCAGCCATATCACATCAAAACGCACATAAACAAGCATATAATCATGTGTCAGCATGCAAACATCTATATCATGCCGGATGTGAGAATAGCATTATGATAATAACAATATGTGAGTAAAGGAAACCATCATCCATCATCATCATGCAATACGAGACTCGGGGAAGACTCCCCTTGGCAACCATATAAAACACTAAGGGCTTGCATCTCACCATTAGCGACATATACTTGAGAAGGTTTAGGACTCGACATACAAACCAATCATAGGCATCTAATCAACCAAGTATACAATCCATCATATGATCAAACATAAGCATACACACTCTCACGGTAAATGACACGCACTAGCATATGTACAAGCAAGTATGATCAATCACGTCCACGGTATAAACATTTTGCCTGAACCGTATACGATAAACATTTCGTACACGAAAGATTCACACGTCCACGAGATAAACATTTCCCTGAACCGTGTACGATAAACATTTCGTACACTAAAGACTCATTTCCTCCCGGTAAGATGACGATAATAATACGGTCCTAGTCTAAACCTAGCCAGACTCTCGGAATGAACATTTTCCGATTCGACAAGCGATAAAGATTTCGCATCCAAGACTCGGTCAAACACAGAAGCCAAGTACCCCAAATTTGGTCAAACTACTCGAAAGAGGCAGAAAGAGAACAAGAATAAAATACAAGCAAGTACGCTACATGCAATGACACCACCTCGCAAGGATACAACATTTGACGGCGGGGTCGATCAACACATTGCGTTCGTCCCCAACAACATCGTCATATCCCCACTAACAAATGCATACAAGCATCAAGGATACACCCCATATGTCCGACATTCCAATCTAACGAGCATGAGGGTGTAGCCGGGAAATGAGAGTTCAAAGCACTCAACATGTAGTGTTCAAATCATCACGTAAGGCAAACTGTTGAGACCATTCCTAGATTAGATTGGTTGATGATGCCTTAAGACAAATTAATCTTATTGTTAATATAATTTGTGTCTCTTGAGTTTTAATCTTACAGCTATGGAAGCTCAAGTAATTGTTCAAGGTTGCACAAGAAGATCAAGCGATGACGATCATCATTGTTAGAGTCATACTGTTGTATAAGAGATCATTAAACTCGATTCATGCTAAGTACTTCAAAACTGACAGTGACACGTCACTGTGGTTTCTGGCTCTAAAATATTTCGAAAATATTTTAATTCTTGAAAATTGCTTTCCAAACTTTTGATCAACATTTTACATTGCTAAAATTTTGGTTTGATCTTTATAAATTGGAAGAAAGCTTTTAGTTGTCTTGGAGAAGAGGTAGCTTGCACAAAAAGACACTTGCCAAAAAGAGGTAGCTTGCACAAAAAGACACTTGCCTTATTTGTCTAAGTGTGGGCTGCAAGATTAAGCTTACTAGTAACCTAGATTACTTGTGCAAGTAATTCATTTTGCTTGCATAAGGGGTCATAGTTTCTTGTGCCTTAATTGACCTTCTTATTTGTTGTTCAAGCTTTAATTCTTTAATATTTTTTAACACTTGTACTTCATTGTTGTGTGTTATTTTTAGTGTGAAGTATACTCTACTTTACATTATAAATACCATACTTATTTCATTTGAACAAGTGTGCAACAACAAAGATTTATAAGAAAAAAGACTTTGAGTTTTATTGAGTAAATTATCTTTGCAAAAACCGTTTAACATTTCTTACTTAATTGTTTTGCAAAATATTTTTCTTAAGTCTTTTACAAAGAGCTAGTTTGTTGCAACAAAGCATGTATTGTGTTCGATGATCTCGTGTTAGTACTTAATCGTTTTCTCCACCGTTCATTTTGTGAACATTTTGAGACACACAAGTCTTGTAACAAACGAGTAGAACAAGTCTTAAGATAGAGTTATCTTGAGCAACTAGCAACTCGAAAGAGTTGGAAAAGTCTCTTGGCGGAGTAGTCTTGAGCAATAGCAACTCGAAAGAGTTGGGGAAGTCTCTTAGCGGAGTAGCTTTGAGCATAAGTCTTGGTGCGGAGTAGCATTGAACAAATAGCGTTTACTTCAAAGATGTTTTATTATTCGGGGTCTTTGTTTGTATGAGTTTACTTCAAAGATGTTTAATAAGATAACGTTGGATGTAGGTCGCGGAGTAGTGACCGAACCAATTTAAAAAACAACTTTGAGTTTTGTCTATTTCGTTTTTAATATTTCCGTTGCACTCTGAATGAACTGTTGATTCCACTGTGACATTTATTTGCTGAATCGTTGTTGAATACTTCTAACTTTCTAGTTCTAAGTGTCAACTTCTCCTTTCTTCTAAGTAATGTCTTAGTGATCATAGAGTTTTTAAAGAAACTTTAATTAAGCTTAAAATTTTAAAGACACCTAATTCACCCCCTCCCCCTCTTAGGTGATCTCGCCTTGAATCTTCACAAACCGACTCAAAAAAGGTGAAACCATGTTAAAACCGTCACTAAACAAGTGATAAAAGCAAATGAGATATTATATATTCTAAACATGAATATTTAATGTCATTACAAAAGTTTACTAGGTAAACAAACCATGGGAAACATTACATGTGAAGATAATTGAAAGAGAAGAAGAAAAGGAGTAGCAGGGGGTTCCAGCCGGTCAGGGGGACCGGCGGCCGGCTACCCGGCTGGGCACCAAACCAACATCGAACAACAACAATAACAAAGCAGGGGCTCCCAGCCGGTTGGGGTGACCTGCAGCCGGGTACCCGGCTAGGGCACCCTCCACATGCCAAAACCCAATTTTGAAACAGTAGGGGAGACTCCCAACCGCTGGAACGGCGACCGGCTACCCGACTGGGGCACGCGCATCAACAAAAACCAACATTTCATATCAGGGGACTCCCAGCCGGTTGAGGGGCCGGCAACCGGCTACCCGGCTGGGACACCCAAGGCCGAAAATCACCATGAACCAATATCAAACTCAAATCCAATTTCACCCAATAATTTTTTTACCAACACTAATCATCATCTGACCACATTAAATGCAACATATGAATATTAAATCATTGCATTCCATTATTTAAAACATCTTGAAACAACATTTATAATATTAAGCATGCGTTGAACCAATAATAAGATGAACTCAACAACATTAACATAAATTTTCACAAGTAAAAGATATGAGATAAACTCCAACACACAATTAAGTAGTAAACATATAATCATGCTAATATAACAATATTAACTCATATCTCATGTGAAAATCTATCCTAAACACATAAACACATAAGATGTGACACCGAGTAACCCGTCTACGTTACCTCGATTAGCACTTCAAATCTTCATTGCTCAAGCTAACCATCAACCCACATGAATTCCTTGACCCAAAATCTTCAAAGTCCACCCTTTTATCGATAAATAATATAGTAGTAGTTCAAACCGAAATTTCTGGAAATCGGTCTTAAAAGAAGATTAAAAGTTTCGATCTTTTATTGGTTAGAAAGAAAGATGACGGTGAGAGGATTCCGAAACATTAAACGGAATTGAATTTGGTCTGGAAACGAAGAAGTTATGTCTGTCTTTAAGTTTAGATCTAGAAATGGGTTTTATAAAAAGTTGGAGGAAATGAATATTTTATGGTATGAAAATGAAGAGGGGGATGAGAGGAGAAGATTGATATAAAAATCGTCAAGTTTCGTTGAGAGACGGAGAAATGACATCCGTCTTAAGATTATAAAGTTATGGAGGTTTAATGGTGTTTTTGGCGTTTGAGGAGGAAGATGAAGTGTGCTGAGATTTTAGGAGGGAGGTGGAGGTTTGTGGGTTAAATATTCAAGGGGATTATTACCCACTCAGATTTTTGAGTAGAGTTCGATTATGAGCTCATAATGGACTGAATTACGACGATTTCTATCCAACTAGACTAAATTCTATTTAACAATAATTTAAAGTCGCAAAATCATAAATTACCGACTTAAAATATTTTAACCAATAAAAGTAAAAGACGAATTTATAAAATTCACGACTTTAGTAAATTACTCGTTATTATAAAATCTGGGGTGTTACACCACATTAAACCCCAACTGATCAGTCGACCACTACATTTTCTATCACAAGGAACGACTATTACCTTGACTATTTTATGTTTTGTCTCAAAATACTTTTATATGATAGTGGTCTCACAAGACTTTCTTAGTGAACTAAAATTGGCAGATCAGCTTCAAGGCACCCTTACTAAAAAGGTTAAACGATGAAATCATTCAATAGGTTGAAAATCAAGATGATATTAGCAGTGCCATCATCATCGCAAATTCACACACATGAAAGCTAGAATTTGTGTTTACGCTAACATGATTGATTGTAAATTACTGAAACACATAAACATCTCCGTTTGCAATCCTTAAATAAAATGATACAGTACAAAACAAAGGCCATAAGGCCAAGGGACGATTTCATGATAGCTAGTATTGTTCAAAGTATGGCAAAAACCGAAACACGTGATACAAATTTAAGACCATGAGGCCAAGCGACATTATCACAATGCTTCCATGAGACGCGCTAATCTTCCAGCCTTCCACTATAATGATCTCCATCAAAAGCTCCTCTATTTAATCTGTTGCATAACCTTTACAGAATGTAAGTTTCACTTTATAAGATGAGAACAAAGCTAACAATACGTGAGATAAAACACTAAATTAGTAAAAGAGGAAACAATAAATAATATACAATTTCCTGCTAGTGACAACTAAAACGGATATTCCGTCATAAGCAAGACTCACCCAATAATATTATGAATTACCTAATCATTAATACTACATCTTCGATTTTGCGTTCAGTATCTACTACCAATATTTTACTACTATTATTTTTATTATCGAAAGTATTACAGATTATTATGGAGTATTATTAAATTTCTATAATCCCAAGTCAGATTGCAGGCTTTATATCTAATCATATAATCAATATTCATGTTCGCTCATTCCAATCCTCCCTTCCTTCATTGTACTGTACTGCGTATTTGCATACCAGTTTTATAGAAAATTAATGTAGTATGGAGTTGGGTTTACATTTTTAAATAATGACGTTAAAAAGTCTTTACTTAAAATGAAAAAAAAAATACAAGAATATCATGTTATGTCTGTATTTATCGGCTTAATTTCATCTTTTATTTAGCTTACATCAGCTCGTTTCAACTCACATCGGTTCAAAAACCTCATTTCAACTCACATCATTTCGGACAAATCATTTCAACTCTTATCCCTTCAAACAACTCACATGAGCTCACTTCAACTTCACTCAATTCAATTCAGCTCACTCTTCCTTTTTGAAAAGGAAAACTTGCCCCAATCCCAGTTTGATTGGTCCGCCATAATCAATCCCAAGTTACAATCTTCCCAAAATAATCCTAAGTTGTTAATGTTGTTCCAATTTTGCACCCATTATAAACCTTAAATGTACTGTTAAATAAAATGTAATAAAATCTAGAAATATGAACATGAATTTTTTTTTTTTTTTACAAAAAAACATAAGCAATTAGTTTATAAATATACTAAAATCCAATTTTTTTATACAATTCATTAAAAAAAGAAATAAAATTTATCAAATAAATTTAGAATTTGAAAAAAAAATTATTTTTTGTTTGATCTCCATTTTGTAAAGAAAAAAACTTTATATTTTACCGTATTGTGTTTTCCAAAATTTTGTTATCGTCTATTTTTAAATATCAATTTTTTTCTTAACGGGAAATAAATGGCATAAGAGATGGGTGCAAAACTGCAAAAAAGTTGACAACTTGGGATTATTTTGGGAATATTGAGCAACACTCAATCACCAATGGGTAAGAAGGGGTAAGTCTACGAGTGTGGGAGAAGATAAGTTTCCAGAGGACTTATCTTGGTGTAAGCTATACTCCTTACTAAACTCCTTACTTGCTCAACGAAATTCTAAACAAGATTATTGAAGGTAAAATAAATGCCATGACATATGTTTGTATACATCTGATTCCTCTGGTAATATTTGTGAGTCTCGTGACACAAGGCATGAAGGCATATGATAGTGTTGTTTGAGTTTAATTGTGTTCTTGCGGGTCAAGCATCCATAATAAAGAACAAGATACTTTTTTTTTTGCAAGCGAAGTAAAGTAGAACTATATACTTATTACTTGCACATAGCCTAAATTAATCAGCCAGACAATTTTTGAAATGCTAATGATCTAGTAGCTGAAATTAGAATTTGGATTTAAAACAGTTAACAAACAAAAATGAATATAACATCGAATGGGACAAGTTTATCATGCAACTCCTTTATCATTTCAGAGCTAGTAATGCAAGATTTGAAACCAACTATTGATCAAAAATTAACATTGCAACACAGAATACAATACTTAAACTTATAAAGAGTCTAACCTTCAGAGTCAGCTTCCGCTTTCTTTGTATGGTTATTTAAGCTTTCTCGTACAAATGCTCTAGAGCCTGGAATATCCTCTTCTCGGAATGACTCGATAATTTTTCGCATAGAAAACTTTATCATCTTCTTCTCTATATCTTTATATATTAAAAAACCAAAATGATCATGAAAAACCCTGATACCTTTACATACAAAGCAAGCATCTCAATCTCAAATTATAACATAACTTCGTTTTCATCTTTGCCAAACTCAAGACATAGCTAATAATCTCACACATTGAATTTGTCAGCGTCATTTGAAACTCTATACAGTACAGCGAAATTGAATTTGTCAGGGCCATTCAAATCTCAAAAAACTAATGTGAAATTCATTGTGTACTTGGTATGGGCATTCAAAGCTCGATGTACATTTTTTTTAGAAACAGAAAGATCACCTGCTCAACTTAGCCCCGGATTTTGGGATCTCACCAGCAACTACTGAATTCAAGACTTAGCTTTTAATCAAACACATTAAATTTTATCTACAACTCGAAGGAGGGGGTGGAGCAAAATACTTAACCACTAAAACAAGGTGCTGACAATTGTTCTAGTTTGGCCTCGCTAATTACTTCAGTGATTGAACAACACAACGAAATGTAAGGGTGGAGCAAACTACTTAACTACTAAAACAAGATCCTAGCAATTTGTTTTAGTTTGGCCTTTTTAAATTTGTAATCGTAAACAAAAGCAAATACTACCATCTGATGATAATAACACTGACCAATTGCTACTTACTTAGATATCTATCTTATCATACCTATCTACACCCGTCTTACCGTATACAGATAATATCGTCATAAATAAGAATGTGTTATGTGTATGTGTTATCAAACACTTTACATACACCTTATCCATCGTAGGATTTGTAGGGCGTATTGATTACTTGCAAAACATAAGGCAATTTATTTTCTTAGTAGGATAACAAAATCATGCATAATCTTCTGCTTAAATTGGATATTGATATACACCCTTTCACTTATATAGCTTCTCTATAAACTTTGAACTGCTGCAATATCTTATTCCCCCATTTTTACACGAACCTCGGCTTGTGTTAGATACGCATATTTATGTGACATAGAGATTATTTTGTGTATAGTGTTTATAAATACTCTCGTGTATCACAACATTTACTAAGATTTTCAACTACATTATTTACTTATAGCTTGCACAATTTAAGTATTGTGTATATTTGAGTTGTTTTGAGGCTCACTGCGTGGCTCAGTCATTACTTGAAACCAATGTGTCTTAATTAAAATCGTCTTAAGTTAAGACGTCTCACAACCTCCTTTCATCTATTTTATTCTGTTGTGAGGCTCATCTTAAATTAAGACGGTCTTAAAGAAGAACTGGTGCAATACAACAAGCAAAAAGAGCAATTATTCAATCCTAATCAAGGTCAATCCACAACTTCAGAACAATTCAATTTTCAAGAACCACACATATAAAGTATCAAAGGTCACACTAAAATCAAACATCATAGATCTCACTTTCTACAATATTACTACCCAAAAAGAATAACTTTTTCATGAAAATAACATGATTAACCGAAAATTAAGCAAACCCAAATATAAAATAGAGAAATCGTACCAAAAGGAGGGATACCAAGATTCCCTTAGCAAGCAATAATCCTTAAAATCCATATAATGTCAGCTGGTACTCTGGCCTCGGATTGCAAGTCTCTATACGAATTTTTGCGGAAAATGAAGATAAAATAAAAGTTTTTCAAGAGGAAAAGGGCGGTGAAATTTACATACCAAAATCAAATGTCAACTAATAGAAATCAGATGCATACTTGACTATGTTTCTCTCTTTCAATCTTCTACACAACTTCGTAACCACCTGCACAATAACAAATGCACAATAACACAAGGTCAGCAAGAATACAATTAACTTGTAAATTACAAGAACTATATAAGTGAGAAAATGGATATCAGTAAATTAAATTAAAACTGGAAGCAGAAGATTGAAAGATATGTGAGAGAAGAAGGTGGAGCGATGGTAAGGGAAAAAGCGTGGTTGTAAATAAAGAGTCGTCTCCTGTGGACACCAACTATATATTCACAATACTCAGTCCTTTGCTAATGATAAATGAGTATACAACCCGTCCTCACTATTCATAAGGAACCATGCTCTCATGAAACGAGAGAAAATTACAACCAATTTTGAAAACTGCGTGCCAATACAAAATAAGTCATCGACAATTACTTTGATCTAGCAATTCCCTTTGTGAACCGAAAAGCTTAACATTCCTATTTCACGAATCGCAAAAATCTTATGGGCACCCTATCTAACTTAGATCAAAGTAATTGATAATTAATGTTTTCGACAATGAGAAACTGCAACCCATACCCCATGAAACAAGAGAAAATACAACCCAGATCACAAAAATTGAAAAGACTTACCGAAGATCTTCCAACGCCGGCGGCGTTGCCACGGCGAGTGTGTTAAGAGTCACAGTATAGCTTTCATTTCCCGTCTTTCTAATTCACATACGATGTCGTTAATCAAGTCTGAAGTTCTGCCGGTTGATCTGACGCCTTCTCGTTCCCATTTTTGTCAGAGATCGAGATGATAATCTCAATCCACAAAAATCACTCACAAATAAGAACAATAATCCACCAAATCACTCAAAATTGATAAAAAAAAAATTCAATCTAACACAATCTAACATACTTCAAAATATCAAACGCAATATTATTAAGATTAAACACAATCAAACAACCCAACAAACATGTATGAAAAAAAAATAACCTTTTCGGTTTTATCTAGGTTTAGAGTAAAAGGTGAGTTATCAATTGATGTGGCGCCTTATTTCCGTTCTTCTTTTAGTCAGACATCGATGAAATTAGGGTGAGAATTCAGGTTTGATGGTTTAGGGGTTTACTTTATCAATTTTGAGACCGTAGAGATGGTATATAACAATAAAACATATATGGGGAAAATAGGAAAGATGTGAGATGATTGTAGAGATCTAACATTAAGTAGGGTTTGCATAATTTTAGATTGTAGAGGGGCTGATTGTGGAGAGTAAGGTGGATGATTGAGGTGAGAGCCAGAACGAAGAAGAAGAATAATGTAATATATGGGGATAGCTCAGAACGATGCGTTTTTGTTGGAAAACAAGCAAAGTGACACTTTTAGTAGCTCAGAACGACACATTTTGAATAGTAACTTTCTTTGCTCACATTTTAGTAAGGTGGGTAGATATATATATATAGATATACAAATAGATATAGATATAGATATAGCTGATATGAAGATTTAAAAGGAGGTTCTGTACCCGTGGCCAACCCGACCCGTGGCCGACCTGACACGTGGCCAACCCGACAGAATTCATATTTGTATTTACAATCACACAGTTTAACGCTGTCTGTTATTTTTAACGCTTTCCTTTATTTATATGTATATTTCCGTTATTTTTTACCCTTCTGTTTCTCTAACCCTAGTTTATCAACACTATATAAGCTGATCTTGGAGAACTCCAACAATTTCTCGGAATTCACACGCATTTTTATCAATTAACCAATTAATTTGGTTTTTGTTTTTATTATCTCAAACTCCAACAATCCAACTCATCAAATGTATCTATTCTTGTTGTAGTTTTGTTTTTCTCTCTGTTTTCTTTATATTTGATCAATTTTAAATGATTACTGTTGTATTGTGTTAATGGATCTTTGATTTTTGTCTATTTTGATCAATGTTATTATTTTGTTCATTCTTCCTGTTTTTGATTGTTTTCTGATATTATGTAAATTGATTACTTTATTTTTTTGAGTTAATATTTGATTCATCCAATCATTCTAGTTTTTCAAATTTCAGTTGTGTTCTAAGTTCGAACTGTTATTTTTGTATCTTCTCCAATCTGTCAATGATTACTCGTTCAGTATTTTAGAATCGTGACTTGATATTTGCAAATATTTTAGAATGCCGTGAATATTAAACTGGAATACTGACTTGATATTTGCAAATATTCACTGATGTTGCCTTCATGCTATGTTGATTATTGTTTTTAATCCCTCTCATACGGAATTATTTGTGCCGGGTATCATCCATGTTGATAAGTGGCGATGTATTAATTGTCTGATCTTTTTTTTCTGTTTATTAAAATTATTAATAGATCAGACTGACCATATGAAATAGTGGGCATTGGTCATTTGGGAATTTTATTTAGAGATAACTTACGGGAAAGAGAAAGAACAGTGCCTTTTTGTTATTATTATGTGGTCAAACGTATTGTTTAAGGTTTGATAGTGAAATCACCGATACATGATATGTGTACTTGATAAATCATTAAGGGGGCGTTTGGTAACTTTGGTTCAACAAAGGGAAAGGGAATGAAAATAACAAAGGGAATAAAGGGGAAATCAATGGGATTAATACCCATTATTTTACTCATTGTTTGGTTTATTAAATAAAGAGAATGGCAAATATTACTTCACAACCAACCACCACCACGTCCCACCACTACCACCACCACCAATTGACGCTGGTGCCGGTCGTGTAACCGTTGTTGTCGTAAAAACTACCATGTTCCACCACATCCATTGTCCTCCCTCGCGCATCTCCGTTCACCACCACTAAAAACACCAATTCAAAACCCTTTGAAGCACTCCCTAACACCCAAAAACTCCTCCCTCACCCACAAAACCACCAGATCTGGTGGTTTTAAGGGTGGGGGAAGGGATTTCGGGTGTTAGGGAGTGTTTCTAAGGGTTTTGAGTTGGTGTTTTAAGTGGTGGTGGTGGTGGATCTTTTATAAAGGAGGGGAGATTGCGTCGGCGATTGTTCAAGGTGGCCGGCAAGCGGAGGCGATGCATAGGATGGCGGTGGTAGAGGCGGTGCTTAGGGTGGCAGAGGCGGTGCATGGGGTGGTAAAGACGGTGACCACGTGGTGGTCAGAGATATATTTGTGGTGGCAACATGGTAATGTTTGTGAGTGAAGGGTAAAGAAATTCCATTCCCTTGGGAGGTGAGTGGTAACAACATTGAGGGATTTGAGGGTAAAGGAGGGGGAAAGGGAATCATTAAAATGGTTAAACAAACACTCACAAAGGGAATTGTTATCTTTTATTCCCTTACCCTTTCTTAAATACCCTCAACCAAACATCCCCTAATTGTTTTATATCAACAAATTAACGCGGTTTTTCGTTCGAGATTAACTACTTTACTATGTTTGGAATTGTCTTATAAATGCCTACATATGTACCATATGATGATTGCTTACTGTTCAGAATAGAATGAGTCACAATATATACATATAGTTGATAAGTGAATATTTGTATGATTTTAACCCCCACTTTAGCTCGGTTTTGTTTGTCATTTGTGCTTTGTTAAGCCATTTTATGAGCTAATATCGTCTTCTAGGCGAATTCCTGTGTTCTAACTTGTTTTGTAGGGAAAATGACGTTTCTACGCCCTTTTTCTATATTTCCGAGCATTTGCCTAGAACCCGACGATTTGAAGATGCAAGCTTGACCGTGTGTAAGGCATTTCGAGAAGGTTTACTAACTTAAGGGAGAGAAGAAGCAAAGACGGTTTTGTAGTTGTCGGAAGACCAATCAATTAGACGGGAGAATTCATCGCTTTACATCATATCCAAGCAACAAACCCGATTGTAGAGTCAAGGGGGATGTTGTAAGTCAAGTCAAAGCGAAGGAAGTTGAAGAGTTAGTCAAGAGCTTCCAGAAGACGACTTACCCGATCGGGTAAGTGGTGTACCCGATCGGGTATTCCTGCTGCTCCAAGCATTGCGGCTCCTTCATCCTATTTTTGACCTATGTATTTATTGCCCGACCTCTTCTCCACGAAACCCTAATACTATAAATAGATGCTCAAGGATCATACACTTTCATCATCATATACATCCATCATACACTTTCTTACATAATCTTCTTATATTTCTTTTTAGCTTTAGTCTTTCAAGTTTAGATTCTCTTCTATTTTTGTCTTTTGTTCTAGTTTACTTTCGTCTATTTCATATCAAAACATTAGCTTAGTTCAAATAGAATTTCAATCTCTTGCATCTACTTTGTTGGGTTCAAAAGTTGTAATTCAAGGTACAGTATTTCTATGCAAGGGATTTCTATTATTGTTATCACTTTCATCGTTGATCGTCACCTAGGTATTCCTAATTTATCCTTTACTTATTGATCTTTATTGTTTTCCATTTGATTGTTATTTTCCATTCGTATCATTTAGATTCGTTTTTACGTTGTTATAATCATAGTTTCATTTCTTAGATTATCATATAGCGTTGTTATTATCGCCACATAGAAAGTCTAAATTATTGTCAAAACCAACTAAATATGCTTACCTTAACTTTCATTGTTAATACCAACATAATCATGAGTGAGTAGTCACCTTTCTAGGGTGTAGGGTAGCCATGTTAGATTGATTAAAAGATGATAATTGGATAAAAGAAATTGTGCTTTTAAAACATTGTGTCTATGCATGTTTGGACTTTAACGATAGTTGACGATTCTTGATCACAATCATTGACTAGTATGAAATTCTTTTCCAAGGTAGATATACAGGAATTGAATAGACAAAGCGTGACATGGTGGATTAAGACCTAGTAAATCGCACTAAAAGCCTGCTAGACCATCTGATCTATGATTGTAATGAACACACCATTCTTACGAACGCTCAATGAATTATTTGCATATCCTACATCCAATTTCATCAATATATCAATCTACATGTGTGAACCTACTTCCCTAGATGCTTCTCATTATTGTTAATTTATTATCTGCTTTATCGTTTCCATTTCAGTTTGTTTTGTTTTTATTTATGTTCTTTATTAGTTTAGACATCACAAAATCCAAAACCCAGAAAATTATTAGATAAAACTCAATTGTGAGACGATTCACAATCCATA
>JAIUZE010048387.1:0-18145 GCA_022085475.1 Heliosperma pusillum
TTTCATTTCTTAGATTGTCATATAGCGTCGTTATTATCGCCACATAGAGAGTCTACATTATTGTCAAAATCAACTAAATATGCTTACCTTAACTTTCATTGTTAATATCAACATAATCATGAGTGAGTAGTCACCTTTCTAGGGTGTAGGGTAGCCATGTTAGATTGATTAAAAGATGATAATTGGATAAAAGAAATTGTGCTTTTAAAACATTGTGTCTATGCATGTTTGGACTTTAACGATAGTTGACGATTCTTTATCACAATCATTGACTAGTATGGAATTCTTTTCCAAGGTAGATATACAGGAATTGAATAGACAAAGCGTGACATAGTGGATTAAGACCTAGTAAATCGCACTAAAAGCCTGCTAGACCATCTGATCTATGATTGTAATGAACACGCCATTCTTACGAACGCTCAATGAATTATTTGCATATCCTAAATCCAATTTCATTAATATGTCAATCTACATGTGTGAACCTATTTCCCTAGATGCTTCTCATTATTGTTAATTTATTATCTGCTTTATCATTTCCATTTCAGTTTGTTTTGCTTTTATTTATGTTCTTTGTTAGTTTAGACATCACCAAATCCAAAACTCAGAAAATCATTAGATAAAGCTCAATCGTGAGACGATTCACAATCTATAGGAAACACCATCTCCCTGAGGATCGACCCCTACTTCCCTAATTACATTAATTTGTTATTAGCCTAGTCTGGGTAATTTATCTTTGAATCGGGCTTGCGACAGGCCTGATCAAATTTTGGCGCCGTTGCCGGGGAGCACGGTTTAGTTTTCCTTTTTATTGCGATTTCTATCACGATTAGTTTTATCTAGTCTTTAGGAACTCAAAATTCCTTTAGACCTCCCTTGATTTTTCATCTTTGCTTTTCTATCTTATGCCCAGATCTTCTAGACTAGGGACCCCTATTCCTTTGGACCCCGATCTAGAAAGAACTCTGCGTAGGAGATTAAAGCTATTTAACGAAATTTCAAAAGCTTCTGACATTTCAAGTTTAGGTCGTATTCGTGAGAAATACTCAGATATCTTACCTAATCTTGAAGGAGAAGAAGATCCATTTTCCTCTCCATTTCAAAAATTCATTCAACCTTCAGCCAACATTCCATCTTCATCTTCGCAACAAAAAATGGTTCGACTTTCCGATCATTCTAAACCCACCGCAGATACACTTCCAAAGGGTATCGCTACACCTCAAATTACAGCTCAAAACTTCGAAATCAAACCTGCCTTCATCAATTTGATAGAAAAAAATCAATTTGGTGGCAATGCCACAGAAGACCCTAACCTTCATATCCAAAACTTCTGTGACTATTGCTCCACAATTAGACAAACTGGAGTATCCCAAGAACAGATTAGGGAAATGCTCTTTCCCTTTTCTTTAAGAGGAAAGGCAAAACTCTGGATCAATAGTCTTGACCGAGTTGCCCTAGGAATAGTTGATTGGGATGGTCTAGCTCTTGCTTTCTATCAAAAATACTTCCCACCAGAACGAACCGCACTCTTACGAAGTCAAATTACTGGATTCCGTCAGAGAGGCGACGAAAGCCTTTATGAGGCATGGGAAAGATATAAAGAATTACAGAGAGAATGTCCTCATCATGGCCTTGATTCATGGTTCCTGGCTATCACATTCTACAACGGTTGTTGTGGTGAATCGCGTCGTATCCTCGACTCCGCTAACAATGGTCGTTTTGATCAAATCGATGTAGAGATAGCTAGTGCGACTATCGAGTCAATGGCAATCCACGATTCTCAGTATAGCAACTCGCGTGCTATACCGCTCAAAGCCAAACAGGATGATTCGAGTAAAGTAGCACTCCTGGAAGCCCAATTAGCCCTTCTGCAGCAACAAGTAGGAAGCTCTTCCCAATCCAAGGAGCATATTAACGTCACTAACCACGTAGTGGTATGTGAGACATGTGGGATTGGAGGGCATAGTTTTCAAGAATGTAGAAGTTCAATAGAGCAAGTCAATGTCTATCAAGGATATAGGCAGGGCAACGCTTTCTCAAACTTCTATAACGAAAACACAAAAAACCACCCGTTTTGTCCTACAAAAGTACCAATGTTCAAAATCCCCACCAACAAACTCAACAACCATTCATACCACACCAACAAAAGCCTTACAATCCACCTGGTTTTCAAAACCAGAGACCTTCATTCCAACCTAACTTCAACCAACCATACCAAAATCAACACCAACCACCTCAAATTCAAGGCCAACCAAATGACTCAAGTTTGAGCAAAATTGAATCTATGCTTCTACAAGTTGTTCAAAAACAAGATTCAATGTTTGCTCAATTTCATGGTGAACAACCGAGGGACACTGCAAATGCTATCACCCTTAGGAGTGGTACCACTTACACGGAACCTCAGCAACCCAAAGAACCAACAGTTGAGCCTTCACCAGTAGAAAGCCAAAAAGAAACCCAACCATCCACCGCTAAGGAAGCGGAAGACAAATCTAAAAAGAAGGATGAACTTGAAAAGGAACCCATCAAAATTCAAGTTCCATTTCCCCAACGTTTGAGGAGAAATCATAACGAAACCCAATTCGGTAAATTCATGGAAGTTGTCAAAAACCTCCAAGTAACGGTTCCCTTCACTGAATTAATCACTCAAATCCCTTCTTACACGAAATTTATGAAGGATATCTTAACAAAGAAGAGGACTCTGGATGATGTTGAAATCATCGCATTCACCACCGAATGCAGTGCGTTATTGCAAAATAAGTCCCCTCCTAAGTTAAAGGATCCTGGTAGTTTCTCTATACCTTGCACTATAGGCACCTACACGATTGATAAAGCTTTATGCGATCTAGGTGCTAGTGTGAGCGTTATGCCCTATTCCATTTGCGAAAAATTGAATATGGGAATTCTGAAATGCACAAGTATCACCCTGCCAATGGCAGATCGTTCTTTAAAACAACCTATGAGAGTTTTAGAAGATGTACCTGTTAGAGTAGGGAAGTTTTTCATTCCAGTCGATTTTATAGTGTTAGATATGGCAGAAGATTCGCAAATCCCTATCATTCTAGGAAGGCCATTTCTACACACTGCGGGTGCAGTAATCGATGTCAAGAATGGAAAATTGACATTAGAAGTAGGTGATGATAAAGTCACCTACAACTTAAACAGTGCAATGAAGAGCCCTATGCTTGAAGAGCCTTGCTGTTTTCTTGACATTGTCGACTCAATCGTTGATGAATCTCTGTACTCATCAATAATTGAGGATCCTTTAGAAGTAATTTTATTGTTAGAGGATATCTCTGAGAATGACAATTTTGAGATCAGTGAGCTGGAAAGGGACTTGACTGGTAAAGAGATACCATCTGAAGAAGTTGAGGAGTTTATACGCTTAATTGATGCTCCTGCCAAGGCAGAAGTACATAAACCCGAACTTAAACCTCTTCCCTCAAATCTAAAATATGCTTTTTTAGATGAGTCCGAATATTGCCCGGTCATAGTGAGTGCTCTTCTAGATGAAAATCAGTTAAACTCACTATTGATTGTTTTGAGAAAACATAAAAAGGCAATAGGCTATAAACTTGAAGATTTAACAGGCATAAGCCCCGACTTTTGCATGCATAGAATAAACTTAGAAGAAGGCCAAAGACCTTGTGTTCAAGGTCAACGCCGTCTTAACCCAAACATGCAAGAGGTAGTTAAAACTGAAGTGCTGAAATTGCTAGATGCTGGCATAATCTATGCAATTTCTGACTCAAAATGGGTTAGCCCTGTCCAAGTTGTTCCCAAGAAAGGAGGAACAACAGTAGTCAAGAATGAGAGGAATGAGCTCATCCCCACTAGGATTGTGACGGGATGGCGTATGTGCATTGACTACAGGAAGTTGAATCAATCAACTAGAAAAGATCACTATCCTCTGCCCTTCATTGATCAAATGTTATAGAGGTTAGCTTGCCACAAATATTTCTGTTATTTAGATGGTTACTCAGGATTTTTCCAAATTCCTATCCACCCTGAGGACCAAGAGAAAACCACCTTCACCTGTCCCTATGGCACTTTTGCTTATCGTCGAATGCCATTTGGCTTGTGTAATGCACCTGCAACTTTCCAGCGTTGCATGACTAGTATCTTTTCTGATTTCGTTGAGACTATCATGGAAGTATTTATGGACGACTTTAGCGTCTATGGCATTTCCTTCGATAATTGTTTGACAAATCTGTCTAAAGTGCTAAAACGCTGTGAAGAAGTCGACCTTGTTCTCAACTGGGAAAAGTGTCACTTCATGGTGAACGAAGGTGTAGTTTTAGGACACATCATTTCTGAAAGAGGTATTGAAGTGGATCGAGCTAAGATCCAAGTTATTGAACAACTACCACCACCTGCTAATATAAAAGGAATCAGGAGTTTCCTTGGCCACGCCGGTTTCTACCGACGGTTTATTAAAGATTTTTCTAAAATAGTTAAACCCCTGACTAAACTTCTTTTTAAGGATGCGCCTTTTAATTTCACGAAGGAATGTCTTGAGGCATTCAACAAAATCAAACGCGCTTTAATCACCGCACCTATAATCCAGTCACCTGATTGGAATCTTCCATTTGAGCTTATGTGCGATGCGAATGATTACGCCGTTGGAGTTGTTTTGGGGCAACGAAAGGAAAAGTTCCTTCATGCTATTTACTATGCTAGTAAAACGTTAGATCCTGCCCAAATCAACTATGCCACTACTGAAAAAGAACTTCTTGCCATTGTCTATGCCTTAGACAAATTCCGTTCTTACCTTATAGGATCGAAAGTTATTGTTTACACTGACCACGCTGCTTTGAAATATCTGCTTTCAAAGAAAGAGGCAAAACCTCGACTTATCCGATGGATCTTATTCCTTCAAGAGTTTGATCTAGAGATTCGGGATAAGAAAGGAGCAGAAAATGTAGTCGCTGACCATCTTTCAAGGATAAGAGTAACTGAAATAGGATTGCCAACACCAATTAATGATTCGTTTGCTGATGATTCATTAATGGCAATTGCTGACTCTTCTCCTTGGTATGCTGATATGGCCAACTTTCTCGTCAGTCGACAGCTACCTTCTGACCTTTCTTATAACCAAAGGAAGCGATTTTTGCATGATGCAAAATTCTTCGTTTGGGATGATCCTTATCTTTTCAAACAATGCTCTGATGGTCTTTATAGACGATGCATCCCTCAGTGGGAAGTTAAAGGAGTTTTAGAAGGATGCCACTCATCTGCTTATGGTGGTCATCATGGTCCGTCCAAGACCGTAGCCAAAGTCTTACAATCCGGGTTTTTCTGGCCCTCGATGTTTAAAGATTCAAAGGACTTTGTTATGGCTTGTGACGCTTGTCAACGAATGGTTCAAATATCCAAGAGACATGAGATGCCTCAAAACGGCATATTAGAAGTTGAAATATTCGATGTCTGGGGTATTGACTATCAAGGACCATTCCCTTCTTCTAACGGAAATCGTTACATCTTAGTCGCTGTTGACTATGTTTCCAAGTGGGTAGAAGCAATGGCCACTCCCACTAATGATGCTAGAGCTATGATACGGCTATTTAAGAAGATCATATTTCCACGTTTTGGTGTACCCAGAGCCGTGATTAGTGATCGAGGAACTCATTTTGGAGAGAAGCAGTTAGATACTCTGCTTGCTAAATATGGTGTGTATCACAGACGAGGATTAGCCTACCATCCTCAGACCAGCGGTCAAGTAGAAGTCTCAAATAGAGAGTTGAAAACAATTCTTCTGAAAGTAGTCTTAAGATCTAGAACTGATTGGAGTAATAAGCTCGATGACACCTTGTGGACTTATCGCACAGCTTTCAAAACCCCGATTGGAACATCTCCTTATCGATTGGTTTATGGAAAGGCCTGTCACCTTCCTGTCGAGTTAGAGTACAAAGCTTACTGGGCTATCAAAGAACTAAATTTAGACACTAAGCTTAGCGCTGATAGGAGACTCTTGCAACTCAACGAGCTAGAGGAATTTCGTTTGCAAGCTTATGAGAATTCTAGGATCTATAAGGAGAAAACGAAGCGTTGGCACGACAAGAGGATAATTAAGAAAGAATTTAATGTCGGTGACCAAGTACTTATTTTCAACTCCCGTCTTAAAATATTTCCGGGAAAACTTCGATCACGATGGTCTGGACCATTCACGGTCACATATGTGAGCAAGTACGGCTATGTGGAACTAATGGCTAGCAATGGTGAGAAATTCAAAGTTAATGGACACAGACTGAAACTCTATTATAGCAATTCTATCATCGGATGTTTAGATATTGTCTATACGGAGCGTCCATCCTCAACCCAATGATTCTAATGAAAAATTCGTCGAGCAAGACGTTAAACAAGCGCTTCTCGGGAGGCAACCCGTGTTTTCCTTTTTTTTTTGCATTTTTATTTTTGTTTTTCCCTTTTACGTTGTTTTGTTAGATTTCTTTGCAGATGAAAGAGTTTTTGAAGAATCTCTGACGACCTTCCTTGTCAAAAGTCCAAAAGACTAGCTTGGGGGAGTCCGCACTGACTAGTACGCTTCATTCTTCTTTCATTTTTCCTTTCTTCCCATTAGGCGTCTCATTGCATATTTCGCTTTTGTGCTCACATTGAGGGCAATGTGATGTTTAGCTTTGGGGAGGGATTGCATTTTCCTTTTTGCATTTTAGTTATATTTTTCAAATTTTGAATAAGAAAGAGAAGATTCTTGAGAAAATTGAGAAAATTTAAAATTTTGAACACAATTGAATGCTTTTCATGCTTTGCTTGCTTGTTTACTATGCTATTATGTTACATTTCCTAAACTTAGAGCTTTCAAAAGATAATGATTCAATATTCATTGAATTATGCATACATGGGGAAGTCTTGTACACAGTAGGCATGGAACGAATCTATAGATGAGTACGCTTGATCTTGACATTTGGCAAACTACATATATTGTAAGGTAGAACCTCCTTAGACTGGTACATCCATACCCAGTCTCATCTAGGTGTGTGTAGGTCTCCTTGTGATGTGTGTCATGTCAAAACGCATAAGTATGGTTCTCATTTCATTTCTATAAGCATTGCATTCATGATTCACTAAGATTTGAAGCCTTTTTCACTTTAAGTTGCCCTTCAAAAATTAGCCCCTTCATACAAGTGCTTTACAAAATAATAGCTACGGATAAAAACTGCCTACCTTTTGAGCTAGTAGCTAGACTATGGTGTGTGGGTGCTCTTTTGAGAAGATTTGCTCTTATCTGTCAAAGTGAATTGGGAAAACGAAAAAGTTCAAGAAGTGACGTTGTGTTCAGAAAAGAAAAAATGAAAAAAAAAAGAATCGAAAAATCGAAAAAGAAAAAGAAAAAAAAGAGAAAGAAAAGTAATAAAAGAAGAAGTTGTGAGTATCTCCTAAAAAAAAAAAGTCAATATATAGAAAGAGTTCACTCTTGTGTTTCGTGTGGAAAAAGCCAAATTGTTACTTCTGGCTTCATCATTTGTCTTGTGGAAATTCATCGAAAGTCTGGATTGGGTATTCATTTATCATTGGTCACTTGCTAGCTCACTATAACCTTCACATGACCATAACTATTTGTCCACCTTTCACCCATTTCCCAAAGCCTTCTTCTCATTTTTCGGCTTCTTTTCTATGTGCATTGTGATCTTTGACTTGTGTTTTGAATTGTTTACCATATTAGACTGCGGACACATTTTCATAAGTCGTAGATAGGTGAGTGTCTCAAACATTTACACATAAAGAAATCACCTTTTACATACATTGAGTGTTCGAGTGTACCGTGAGAGTCCATTTGTCAAAAGATCATGCAAGAGCCGAAATTCTGTAGTGAAATTCTTTGCGCTACGCCGTTATGTAAATCTCAGCCATGTTTATGTATCATTCTTGCCCACGTTGCTTTTTGGGTTATGATTCATTATGTTTTCAAAGTTTTACGTTGAGATTTGTTTCTTGATGGTATAGTAGCCAATGCTTGCAACCTTGTCCTGGTATTGTTTGTTATGTTTGCTTGAGGACAAGCAAAGGTTTAGCTTGGGGGAGTTTGATAAGTGAATATTTGTATGATTTTAACCCCCACTTTAGCTCGGTTTTTGTTTGTCATTTGTGCTTTGTTAAGCCATTTTATGAGCTAATATCGTCTTCTAGGCGAATTCCTGTGTTCTAACTTGTTTTGTAGGGAAAGTGACGTTTCTACGCCCTTTTTCTATATTTCCGAGCATTTGCCTAGAACCCGACGACTTGAAGATGCAAGCTTGACCGTGTGTAAGGCATTTCAAGAAGGTTCACTAACTTAAGAGAGGGAAGAAGCAAAGACGGTTTCTTAATTGTCGGAAGACCAATCAATTAGACGGGAGAATTCATCGCTTTACATCATATCCAAGCAACAAACCCGATTGTAGAGTCAAGGGGGATGTTGTAAGTCAAGTCAAAGCGAAGGAAGTTGAAGAGTTAGTCAAGAGCTTCCAGAAGACGACTTACCCGATCGGGTAAGTGGTGTACCCGATCGGGTATTCCTGCTGCTTAGTGCATTGCGGCTCCTTCTTCCTAAATTTGCCCTATGTATTTATTACCCGACCTCTTCTCCACGAAACCCTAATACTATAAATAGATGTGCCAAGCCCCTCATATCATACATCCATATATCCAACATCATATACATTTTCTTACACAATCTTGTCTGATATTTCCTTTTAGCTTTAGTCTTCCTAGTTTAGATTTTCTTCTTCTTTTATCATTTGTTTCTAGTTTATTTCTTTCCATTTCCTTTCAAAACATTAGCTTAGTTCAAATAGAATTTCAATCTTTGTATCTACTTTGTTGGGTTCAAGAGTTGTAATTCAAGATACGATATTTCTATGCGAGGGATTTCTATTATTGTTATCGCTTTCATCGTTGATCATCACCTAGGTATTCCTAATTTATCCTTTGTTTACCATTCTTTATTGCTTCCCATTTGTTCGTTACTTTCTATTCGTACCATTTAGATTCGTTTTTACGTTGTTATAATCGCAGTTTCAATTCTTAGATTGTCATATAGCGTCGTTATTATCGCCACATAGAGAGTCTAAATTATTGTCAAATTCAACTAAATATGCTTACCTTAACTTTCATTGTTAATACCAACATAATCATGAGTGAGTAGTCACCTTTCTAGGGTGTAGGGTAGCCATGTTAGATTGATTAAAACATGATAATTGGATAAAGGAAATTGTGCTTTTAAAACATTGTGTCTATGCATGTTTGGACCTTAATGATAGTTGACGATTCTTGATCACAATCATTGACTAGTATGGAATTCTTTTCCAAGGTAGATATACAGGAATTGAATAGACAAAGCATGACATAGTGGATTAAGACCTAGTAAATCGCACTAAAAGCCTGCTAGACCATCTGATCTATGATTGTAATGAACACACCATTCTTACGAACGCTCAATGAATTATTTGCATATCCTAAATCCAATTTTATTAATATGTCAATCTACATGTGTGAACCTATTTCCCTAGATGCTTCTCATTATTGTTAATTTATTATCTGCTTTATCATTTCCATTTCAGTTTGTTTTGCTTTTATTTATGTTCTTTGTTAGTTTAGACATCACCAAATCCAAAACTCAGAAAATCATTAGATAAAGCTCAATCGTGAGACGATTCACAATCTATAGGAAACACCATCTCCCTGAGGATCGACCCCTACTTCCCTAATTACATTAATTTGTTATTAGCCTAGTCTGGGTAATTTATCTTTGAATCGGGCTTGCGACAGGCCTGATCACTCGTCCCCGAGTAAGTGACTCAAATATGAAAGGAAGGAGAGAAAGAAAAAAGAAAATAAAACAAGTTTTTGGGATTTTTTTTGGGAATTCCCTCCCCACACTTAGGTATTTACACGGTGTGAGGGGTGAATTCAAAATAAATAACATGTTTTTGGGTTTTAAATATTTTGAAAAATAAAAACTTATTTTTGGGGTTTTTGATTTTTGATGAATATTCACAATATGAACAATATATACAAGAGGGTTAGTTATGCAAATGAACTGTTCTATATGAAATGCATGAACTAAATAAAATTCCTATAACTAAATGCAAAATGATATAATACAAAGTGCATGATCTAAGTAAATGCAAGCGAAACTATATGCTAAGCTAGAGTCTCGCTGCGGTGGTAAGGTGCATAAATGCAATGCCCCTCATGGGGGTACCTCCCACAGGAAAGTCCAGATAATAATAAAAAAAAACTAAGCGTGCCATATCGGAGTCTCGTCGTGGCGGTAAAGTGCATAAATGCAATGCCCCTCATGGGGGTACCAACCACGGGAAAGTCAAAAGATGACACCTAAACAAAATGCAACTACGCTATATGGATGCAAGGCTTAACATGTGACGATATTTTACAAAATTAAATTCTAATGCAAGTCTAAATGAATGCAACTAAATGGAGAACTAAACTAGGATATATTACAAGTATCTAAATGCATACAAAAATATAAACATGATGAAGATTTGGATTAAAAAGGGAGCATACTCATGGGTGTACCGCCTCAGGAGTATCCAGTAAAGTCAGTGGATGTAGTATCAAAATGGCCACTACCGGCCTCAGTATAGGACTCATCTACACCCCTGGCTCTTGACCCAGAGCCGCCACCCTCCAAAATCTCGAACCGGGGACCCATCCTATCAAACCACTCGGCATTCTGAGCCGCAGTCTCGGGATCCACCTCCTCGTCATCAACTACCGGTTGTGCAAAAACCGGCGCAAAATAGTAATCATACTGGACATTGAAGTCCCCAAACACCCTTGACCCCTGATCATAACCACCCTCGGGCCATATAAAGTAGGATGGATGCGGGCCAATTGGCTCCCTATACCCCTCCCTACACCAATTATCGTAAGAAGGGTATTGGCCAAGAGTCATGTCATAGTACATCCTATCCATCCTCTGGGACAAAAGAGCTCTCTCCCTGGCTTCCTCCTCTCTCCACTTAGCCGTCGCTTCTCTATCCTTAGCCGCCGCCTCGGAGGCCAAATTCATATCGGCCATGAACTGAATCAAAGAAGGATCCAAAGGTGGGTAACTAGGAGTGGTGGAAGTGGATGCCTCGGGTTGGGACGATTGAGGCCAAGGACGCCATTGTTGTTGATGCATAAAGGAAGGGTCCACATAAGGCATGGTAGAAGGAGTGGGGCCTCGATCTTCTCTCCTATAGGTAGTGACGGGGGCAGTGGGATTTCGCCTGAAAGCGGTGATTAGAGCTAATTGATCTTCCGGGTTATCTTCAAGTGGTGGTGGAGGGTTCTCCTCCTCTAGGGGGAGAAGATAGTGCGCACTATCGGGAACAACTTTCATTGCCGCACTATTCGGGAGGGGAATAGAGTTGACCCCTCGGATCCTCCAATACATTTTCCCGTCCTCAACTCGCTTCACGACCCACTCAAGCTTCGATGTAATATAATCCTCCGTCAACAAAGAACATCCCCCCAAACACCTCAAATTTCTCTCATCTAGAGCATTTTTGCAAAGGACATGGGCAATCTTAGTAACAATTCCCCCAATATGGATACCGGTAGGGCTAAATGGATCATTAGCCACTTTCTGGAAGTGTAGAGCGACATGGTGACCAATGTTGACCCCAAATTTACTCGGCTTTTGAAACAAATAAGCCGCCAAAATAGAGAGCTCATCGGCCCGGAAATTATGACACTCCTCCCTCCCAAACAATGACCAACCCATAAAACGATGCCAAATCCGAATGGGAGCATTGTGACAAGCATTTGCTGGCTTTTTAGCCCCCTTCTCAACTTCCATCCCCGAGATTGCAGTCCACACATCATTCAAATTAAAATTTTCCGGGACTTTATAAGATTTGTGGAATTTAACACCCAAAACCTTGCAAAATTTTTCTAAGGGGAGATTAAAAGCAGTATTCAGGAGGCGAAAAGAAACCATCTTAACCATGCCCGTGTTGCGGTCTTTCTCATGACTAAAGGAACTCAGAAACTCCCACGTAAGACGGGGGTAAGTACGGAAATGTTGACCGTATAGTTCCCCCATCCCTAAACCTTTGAAAAGTTCAAGGGTGACCGTATCAAGGCCCAAATTGCGCATAGAATTCCTACAAATAAAACGGGAATGGGGAAGGTTACGGCGTTTTAGACATTGAAACTTACCTCGCGCAATCTCGCTAACGAAGACGATATCCGGAAAGTCGTCATCCGGACCCATTCCCGCCGTTACTTGTTGGAGCCTAGCCTCCAACTCCGCCTCAAGTTGAGCCCTTGTTCTCTTCCTTGGTGGTTGTTGAGCCATTGAGTTTTTGTGATAGTCAATTGAAATTTGGGAAAAGATTGGAAAAAGTTGAGGTTTTTGATTTGGGGGATGATTTTGTGTTGTGTAGTGGGTTATATGTGGGGTTGAATGTTGGATTGATGGAGTTTTGTGGTGATTTTAGTGAGTTTTTTGTGGGGTTTTTGAAGGAAGAAGGAGAAAGAAAGAAAAAGAATTGAAGAAGAATGAGAAAGAAAATGAGGCTCACGAGTGAAATAAAGCTCTTGGGTGTGTTCTGGGCCGGTTGGCAAACCGGCCGCCGGTCGACCGGCCTGGAACCCAAGACAGATTTTTCGATTTTTGGCTTTCGAGTAAATTTCTTTCAACACTGATATGTTCCCAGCCGGCATAGTCACCGGCCGCCGGTCGACCGGCTGGGAACGCAGCTCAAAAAATTCAAAAATCAACTTTCCCATGAGATGTGTTCCAGGCCGGTCGGCACACCGGCCGCCGGTCCACCGGCCTAGAATACCTGCACTTCGATTTTCACTTTTCACAAGTCGCTTCTGGATTGTGTACCCGATCGGGTATCCCTGCTGCTTCGAGCAAATTGCTTCAACTTCCTCCTTTTGTCCTATATGTTCAATGCTCGACCCCTTCCCCACGAAACCCTAATGCTATATAAAGGATGCTCCAGCCACTCTTCTCAACACATCTTACAATCCTCTTCTCATCCTTCTCTTCTCTTCTTACATTTCTCTTTAGATTAGGAGGAGGGAGAACTAGCCTCCCTTCTCTCATTTTCTTCTTCTTTTCATCTTTAGTTCTTAGTTTATTTCTGTCCTTTCTACATCAAAACTTTAGCTTAGATCAATAAGAATTTCATCCTTGTAATCTTCCTTTGTGTGGTTCAAGCGTTGTAATTGGTGGATCGATTATTATGTGCAAGGATTTTCTATTATTGTTGTCATTATCGTCATTGATCGTCATATAGGTATTTCTACTTTATCCTTTGTTTAATGTCCTTTATTGTTTTCCATTTGATTGTTATTCTCTTTACATATTATCTTAGATTCATTTTCATGTTGTTATAATCGTCATTTCATTTCCTAGATTGTCAATTAGCGTCGTTATTATCGCCATATAAAGAGTCAAAATCAAATAAACATGTCTATCCTAGTTTTTGTTATTAACTTCATCTTAGATATAAACATTACCATGAGTGAGTAGTCACCTTTCTAGGGTGTAGGGTAGCCATGTTAGATTGATTAAAAGATGATAATTGGATAAAGAAATTGTGCCTTTAAAACGTTGTGTCTATGCATGTTTGGATTGTAATGATAGTTAACGATTTCTGGCCGGAAATCATCGACTAAAATGGAATTCTTTTCCAAGGTAGAGATACGGAATTGAATAGACAAAGCATGACATGGTAGATTAAGACCTAGTAAATCGCCTAAAAGCCTGCTAGACCATCTGATCTATGATTGTAATGAACACATCATTCTTACGAACTCACAATGAATTATTTGCATGTCCCAAATCCAATTTCATCAATATGTCAATCTACATGTGTGAACTACTTCCCTAGATGCTTTTCATCACTTGCTTTATTGTTTTCATTTGTTTTTATTTTGTTTTCATTTATGCTTTATATTAGTTTAGATATCAAAATCCCAAAACCCAGATTTTCGTTAGATAAAACCCAATTGCGAGACATTTCACATCCTATAGGAAACACCATCTCCCTGAGGATCGACCCCTACTTTCCTAATTACATTAATTTGTTATTAGCCTAGTCTGGGTAATTTATCTTTGTATTGGGCTCGCGATAAGTCTGATCAGTGACGGACCTTGGTTGCGAGGGGACAAGTGGGACGTGTCGAGACAAGTAGAAGAGTTGTCATTACATAGTTTATTTAACACTTAGTCATTAATAAAATCTTCTGCTTGTGTAAAACTTACTCATTTATTATTCAGTTTTAAGACCTTTTGGAATTATGTAAGCTGTTGAAGTTATTTAATTTAAAGTACTCTTATTTGTTATATTTTGATGTGTATACCTCGGATAACCGGTATGGTAATAGTCTAATTTAATTCCTAATACGCTAATCATACAAGGAGAGTAATTGAGAAGTGATTATCAAAGTAAGGGCTTATTCTGCACATTGATCAGAATTCAAATTGGTGGTAAGTTACTAAGTTCCTCAGTTATCTCAAGAGTTGATTGTAGTCTTAATCTGTAATTATCTTAACAATTTTCATTCGATACTTAACCATGGGATTTGAGAATTAAGGGGATTTCTTATTGAATAAGCCATTGAATAGAGTATTTAGTAATTATATAAATATTGCGATGTAAGTGATGAGTTCTTAGAGAAAAACTTATGATTTGCCTGTCTTACGTGAATTTGCTAATCTCTACTCACCTTTGGGATTAATGTGTTGTGTCATTGATTGAGCATGTGACAATATTGACTATTGTATCGACTGTGGCGTATTTTGATGTTGTATTGAGACTATAATGTTGTGATATTGAGTCACGTCGTGTGATGGTAGCACGTGTGATGGGTCGCGTGTGATGGCAGCAGGCGTGATAAGGGATCACATATGGGTACTTTGTTCTGGCGTCGTTGATCGAAATTTCCCCTAGGTATCCTCTCGTGAGCCCGCCACAAGAGGGATGTTCGCATGTAGGATATGGGATTGCGACATCATGTGATTGTTGCACGCATGGCATGCAGTGTGATCGGAGAACACATGTTTGTTGACAACATGTGTGTGGTGTGATTTGAGCTCCATCATTATTATTGAGACTGTTGGTTATGAATTATGATCCGAGCTTGGCATGTTTGTCATTTATGAGATCGCTGGTATGTATTGATTATTCCTACTCGACCATTTGGTTGACGTGTGTTTGTTTTGTTTGTTAAAATCTTTTCTAAACTATCTGCGGTGATCCATTTGATATTTTTGGTCAAATGGTGAGAAGTGACTCTGACAAGTGATTGACTTGGATGTGTTATGGTAGCTGGCTGGAATGGAGATGGCTTTGATCACTAGAGCCCATCATTTACTATCATTTAGTAGTTCATTATCTGTTTAGCCCTTAGTTTTGGTATGTAATGCCTCAGGTATTTAGCAAGATATTCCCAAATAACTAGGGCTATTATAATCTCGGTTTTCTGAGGCAGTACATACCAAAACTTCAATCATAGGATAGGCCATGCATTCTACTAGGCTATGTGTGTGATTATTGACGTTGAGTTTTCAAATAATATATAATTCAACGTTGAGAATGGTAGAAAAAATGTGTGTCCTTATTGAATATGAATGAAAGCTAGAAGTATGTTCCTTATGTAAGGGTGTTAGTCATGGCAGAAAGGATTGCAGGAAATGTTTTGAAGAACTAAAGATTGTTCAGGTTTGGAAACATGGTGAAACTAGTGCCAAAACTACTCGAATTGAACTCGACTCAGCTTATCACCTAATAAACTATAACCGACTTGGGCACAATCAAAGCCCAATTTAAGACGACCTATCTTAACGCCTTTCGTAACCAACCAGAGTTACCCGATTACCACCTCGAGCCATCAGATATGTCTTGTTTAACACGAAATATCCGTTTATCATCAAAACGGATCCAAGAGCCACCAATAGTTATAATAGAAACAAAACTTTTGATATTTTCTTGGCTACATATTATGTCATGTCATTTGATATCTATTTGTCCCATTTTAAAGTTTCAGATGGAAGAAGCATTTATACCAATAAATAGCTTCCTCATAGTATAAGCTACTGTGTATCAATAATTCTTATATAAAGCGAGTTTACACTAAAATGGCGTAAAACCACCTTACTATTTTAGCTAAATACCCTCTCATAACTTCTCTTATTAACTACTCATGTTTTTAAAATTGGGTTATTTAATGACATTAATCCAACCTATGCCTCATCTTCTCAAATTACCCCAACTTATCTTTTATCTCATATTAATCCCATCTTTACACTCATTTTTCTCGTATTACTCCATTAGAAGGGCAACCTGCTGAGCAGGTTACCTTTACCTTAATCATCTTTGTTTTTTCCTTTTTCTATTCTTGTAATCACTGTAACAACCCGAAATTTGAAAGACGGAAATTATATTTAAAAAAATAATAAATTTAATTTATTTTAATTTATTAAGATTTATTTGAATTTATGATAATTTAATATAATTATTTTGAATTTATTCGGAATTAAAGAGAAGGTTTTACGGTTTAAACCCGAACGTCATTTAACTATTCCCGAGTCAACTTAAGTCCCGAAACAAACCCGAAACCCGACTCTAGCATGAGTCACACGCCCCATGTCACCTTTTTCTACTCACTTTAGATCTTTTAATTCTTTTGATTAAACTAATACGAATATCTAAGATATTTGTAGCTTTATCGATCCGTCAGTTTAAATTACGCAAATCGCTCAAAATCAGACCCGGTTTCTTCTCCTACCACACGGCTCCCTCTCCTCTCTTAGGACTAGATATTTTCTTTCTTTTGATTACAATAACATAATATCTAATTAATATCTAGATATTTGATTAAACTATCTTAAAATCTATTAATATCTAATTAATTACCATAATACATTTATAAACCCCGAGTCAATCCCGTAACAACAAATTCAAAACCCGACTCCCGTAATCCCCTATATTTACACGGCACCCACTCCACTCTTACTCACCACTTATCTTTTCATTTTACACTAAATCAACTTAATACCTTTTTAATACTTTCTTTAACATAATCAAAATCGTTCCTTGTGTTCTTGAGCGTTCTTCATCGTTCTTGAGCAAAATCGTCACAAAACCTTCGTTACTTGTTCAAATCCGTCCTAACTTATATTTCTAGAGTCTCCTCTCCGCTCTCCATCTCCACGTACGTTTTATTTTCAATTCCGACAAAATCGTTTTCAACACTTTAATTGTTGAAATCAAGTTTTAATTCTAATAATTTTATTTTTGTCATTTCTTATAGGAGAAGATTTTGAAGACGAGTTTGGTGACTCGTATATTTTAGAAGAAGATTAGTATACGGGTTTTTACTTCTTATTTTGGTGCTAATTGATTTTGTGCTAGCTAAGGTAACGATTCCGAGTTACTCGACGAATTAATGTTACATACTTTTGTTTTTGTTTATATTATTGTTATTTACGGTTTTTAACTAGTAACATGATAAGTTGTTATTTTTATTATGTTGTATGAATTTTTAGCATGTTTAGTGTTCTTGACATATTTGGATGATTTGTTCAAAATCATGATTTTGTATGAATGATGGTTGAATTGGTTGTTAAAATGGATGTTGTTAATTAAAATCATGTTTGAAATAATTTGGGGTGGTTGTTGGTTTGGCCGTGAGAAGTGGCCGTGTAAGGTGGCTGGAAAACCAGCCCAAACCAGGCCGGTTCAGGCCGGTTCAGGCCCGGTTCAGGCCGGTCTGAGTTGGTCCGGGATTTGGTCTTTGGGTTGTGTCGATACTTGATTGTTTTGTTGTTGTTTTGACGGGTTTTAAATATGTTAAAGCATGCGGGAAATATTAAGAAACGATTATAGAAATGTCGACCCAAAACAGGCCCAAACCAGGCCCGTGGGCCCAGTCCAGGCCCGGTTCTTTCTCGGCCCAAAACAGGCCGTGGGTCCCTCTTTGGACTTGTGACGGTTTTTGAGTATTGTTATTTTATCGTGTTTTGTAATATTTAGCAAGTGGGAAATTTTAATAAGTAAATTATTTAATTAAAAGGTTTTCAATATATTATTATTTCTCACATGTTAGAAATTATAATACGTGATGGTAGTTTAATTTTATATCCTTTAAGTCAAGCGGGTTTTTGTATGATTTAATA
>JAIUZE010048390.1:0-23471 GCA_022085475.1 Heliosperma pusillum
TATGGCGTCCAATGAGACTATACGAGCTAGAGGTGGTTATCACTACTTCAGTACTTTTAAACGACGACTTGAAGTTAATATCGGATATGTCTACTTTGGAGTCATAAAAAGTGGGATGCTTTTGAAAAATTCAAAGAATTTCAAAATGAAGTATAAAACCAATTGAATAAAAAGATTAAAACACTACGATCCGATCGTGGTGGTGAATACTTGAACAATGAATTTGATTCACACCTAAAAGATTGTGGTATAGTATCACAATGGACTCCTCCTGGAACACCTCAATTAAATGGTGTGTCCGAAAGGAGAAATCGCACTTTATTAGATATGGTTCGATCTATGATGAGTCTAACAGAGCTTCCTGATTATTTTTGGGGTTTTGCTATCTGAAAGATTTTACAATCTAAAGCGAAGCCACCGACTAAAGCGGCAAAAACAAGACTCCATATGAGATATGGAAGGAAAGTTCCCTATTTGTCATTTATGAGAATTTGGGGATGCGAGGCTTTTGTTAAGAATAAGTCTGATGATAAACTCGCACCCAAATCTGACAAATGTCTTTTTGTAGGATATCCAAAGGAATCACGTGCTTATTACTTCTACAATAAACACGAGGACAAAGTGTTTTTGTCTCGTGATGCAGTCTTTTTAGAAAATGATTTTATTTCTAAAAGACAGAGTGGGAGAAAATTTGAACTTGATGAAGTCCAAGAGCCACAAACCGAAAAGGACGACGAGGAAAACGTTCCCTCTTCGTCTGGTACGGTCATTATTCCTTCGGAACCTAGAAGGTCAAGCAGAATTAGTCATCAAACTGATAGATACCTTGGTATTATAGAGGAAGGTGATGACTATAATGTTTTACTTTTTGAAAGTAACGAACCTACTACCTACAAAGCAGCCATTTCTAGTCCCGACTCAAAGCTATGGCTAGGAGCCATGCAATCCGAAATGGATTATATGTACGACAATCAAGTATGGGACTTGGTTGATTTACCTAAGGAGGTACGACCTCTTCAGTGTAAGTGGATCTATAAGATCAAAAGTGGCATAGACAAAAATAATGATGTTTATAAAGCTAGATTGGTGGCAAAAGGTTTCACCCAAGTTCATGGTCTTCACTATGACGAAACCTTCGCCCCAGTCGCCATGCTTCGATCCATAAGGATTATCTTAGCGGTTGCCGCATTTCATAATTATGAGATTTGGCAAATGGATTTCAAAACCGCCTTCTTGAATGGGATTCTAGAAGAGGAAGTGTACATGACACAACCTGAAGGTTTTGTGGATCCATCAAACCCTAAAAAGGTATGCAAACTTAAGAGATCCATCTATGGTCTTAAGCAAGCATCCAGGAGTTGTAATCATCGTTTCGATCAGGTGATAAAAGAGAATGGATTTACTCGATCAGCGTGTCGAGGGAAAAACCCGGTTTGTTTATACATGAAGTTTAGTGGAGTAAAGTAACTTTTCTAGTCTTGTATGTAGATGACATATTACTCATTGGGAATGATATTCCAATGCTCACTTCTGTAAAAGAGTGGCTAGGAATACATTTCCAAATGAAAGACTTAGGAGAGGCCCAGCGAATCTTAGGTATCCGGATCTATAGGGATAGATCTAAAAGGATACTAGCATTAAGTCAAGAGACTTATATTGATAAGATTCTTGATCGGTTCAACATGAAAGAATCTAAGAGAGGCTTTATTCCTATGGGAAGTGGGATCACTTTGAGCAAGTCAGAGTGCCCTACGAAAACCGAGGAGATTGAACGCATGAAATTGATCCCTTACGCTTCAGCCGTTGGATCAATCATGTATGCTATGACGTTGCCCGACGTTGCATATGCTTTGAGCATGACAAGTCGTTTACCAGGCAAATCCAGGTGAGAGTCACTGGATAGCCGTAAAGAACATCCTTAAGTACTTAAGAAGGACCAAGGATTCGTTCTTATGTTTGGAGGCGAGACTGAGTTACGTGTAAAGGTTTACACAGATGCCAGTTTCCAAACAGATAGGGATGATATGAAATCCCAATCCGGCTACGTTTATATGATGAATGGAGGAGCTGTATGCTGGAAGAGTTTCAAGCAAAGCGTTACAGCGGATTCTACAACAGAAGCAGAGTACCTTGCAGCATCTGAAGCTGCAAAGGAAGCTGTATGGATTCGGCAATTTTTGGAAGGACTAACATTAGTCCCTACTGCCAAAGATCCTATCACAATTTATTGTGATAACAGTGGGGCTATTTTTCAGGCAAAAGAGCCCAAGTCTAGTAACAAGTCTAGACATGTACTTAGGAAATATCATGTAATTAGAGATTACGTGGACAGAAAGGAAATTGACATTTGTAAGGTTGGGACAGATGACAACATTGCTGATCCTTTAACCAAGCCTTTATCAAAGGCTAAGCATGATGGTCATGTCGTCACAATGAGATTGAGACGTGTGCCAGAATTCCTTTAGATTATGTAATATGTAATAATTGAATGTTGTATTAATTATTTCATATATGATAATGGCATTCATTGTTCGAGTTTTATTTTAAACTCTTTTATTTAGTTTGACTAAATTTAATACTTTACTTATCCGAATAGATTGTTGGACCCTATTCAAGTGAATAGGACGAACTTAGTATTTTGTCCCTAGTCACTCAATGAGGTGACATCTCGAAATGACTAGATTGTAAGTCGATCGATGGTTGGTTCAACACCATGGGGTCATGGAGATGACTGGTCGTTTACATAGACAGACTGTATGACACTCTGTCGGACAGTGACATGTAGAGACCCTTAAATCAATTATTTGATGCCTGGTCGTGGCAGGGTCTTCTATCTTATTCCTATAAGTCGATTCTTTTGACTGGCGACCGTCTATCTGAGTCGGTGCAGTTTCCGATTGGTTTTGGTTGATGTTCTAGGTCGTGCCGTAAAAGGAGGCCGATGGACTTCTTCTGGATCATGGTGATCTGCATCATACAGAGTAGATGGATCAACAGGAATTGTCCACCCACGTTGGGTAAAAACATCTTTAGGCCACTCGAGGAGAAGTTACTGTAAATGCGTGGCCACGCTCGGAAAGAGATCTATGGTAGATTTTCCGGTCAGACAGTTACTCTCCCTATCGAGAAAATCACTCTAGATATTGTCAATCGCAAGTGCGACCTGAAAGACACCTTGCGTTGAGTGGGAGATGTGATAAAGAGACAAGAGAATCGGTGACGCACACTTGTGTCAGACAAGTGGGAGATTGTTGGAGTAGGTGTCCTCCACAATAGTGCGCCACATATTGAATCTTATTAAGGAATATAATTGGGATATTTATTGACTATATATATATATAATTAGTCAGTTGATTAACGTAAATCAATAACGGTTGGCTGACTAGAGTTTGACGTTATTGTCGTTTTACGGCGGTGATCAACTGATCCCTTTCGGTCACACCTAAAGGATGAAATCCAAATAGTAACTAATTATTTGTATACGATACAGTTAATTAGTACATTACATATATTCGATATGTACGAGAGTTAATTATTAGAAATTGAGTTAAGAACTCAAATTCGATTAAACTTATTTTTCAATTATGCGATAATTGACTAATAAATTTATATCTTATTTTAATACGATTAAATAAGATTTAACTTAGTAATTAATCGTTAAATTACTAAATTAGTTGAGGTTTTGAGATAAAGGTAATTAGTTAATTATATTTACAAGGAGTTTTAAAATAAATTAACTAAGCATTGTGGGACCCATTATATATTGATATAATGGTAAAATATTACTTAAAATGTTAAGTACATATTATTTATTTAATTGAGTCATATAATTGTTTATATGATCAAATTAACACTTAATTATACAAGATAATTAACCATATGATAAATAAGTATTTGTGAGACAAATATCAAAAATCAAAATGGACCTAACTAGACCAATTGTGGCCGGTTATGATGTAGTTACAAGGGTGATGATTTTGTTCTTGTTGTAACTCTTTAGTTAGCATTTGAAAGTGACATAACAAGTATAAAACAACCATCATCTTTTCTACAACACTCCACTCTAATGCATGTGAACAAATTAAACAAAATAATAGTCCATTTGTGGACAATGTGGTCCGGCCTCATGGCCTATAAAATGAGCATTTGTGTTCATTTTATTACTACTTCATTTTGTGCTTGTTTTCTTACTTCTCTCAAAAACCTCATCTTCTTACTAAAACTCTCAAACACTAATATTTACTAAGTATTACTAGTGTAGTAATATAGTCATAATACTAGTAGAATAATATATATCTTATTATCTAGTTAATAATAAGGGTAGATTATTTGGGTTAATCTTGGTGCAACTTAGAGGAGATCTTCTACTTTGGAGATTATTTGTGTTCATCCATATTATTAGCTCAAGAACAACAAGAAGGAGTTCTTGTTGTGCCCTTATATTTTCCATATCAATGTGAGGAAATTTCTTCTCTTATATAAATGTCTTTATATTTGCATGCTTGTTACATAGATCATTAAATACTTAATTAACAAGTAATTTAGCAACTAATTAGAGGAGTCTAATTAAGGTCTATGGACTTTCAATATAAACTACAATATTAAAGATGATTCGCTATAAGTACAACGCTCGCTAGCTCACTCGTCAAAACCCCGTGCAAATACCAACCTCCAACTAGTTCATTCATTAAAAATGAATGCCACAGTCAGTGGGGAGTAACTCGGGGTTCTCCCGCCCTTATCACATGAAAACAAACATGATTAAGGCATAAAAACATACATTATCATACATATATAAGTTTCATGTCAATTCTAATGATAGCATCTCATATTAGCGTCATAAGCATGTGAAAATCAATACAACATATTCATAGTATTATAAAGACTAGGGAAGACTCACCTTGGCAACTATATCGCTACTAACGGCTTGCATCTCACCCCTGGCAACCATATCATTGAAGAGGTTGGAGACATGACACACAAGAAAATAAGGCATCCAACCATCTAATACACATCCAACAAACCAACATGTAAATCAAACATACTCTCACAGTAAATGACACGCAAATTAATCTGTACTTGCAAGACAGGTCAATGTAAGTCCACAGGATAAATGTTTCCCTAAACCATATACGATTAACATTTGGTATACTCATGAGCAAGATGAACAATTCCACGAGATAGACGTTTCCCTGAACTGTATACGATAAACATTTTGTATACTCAAGACTCGAATCCTCCCAGTAGGATGACAACAAGTAATTCTTAGTTTAAACCTGGGCAGACTCTCAGGATAAAACCTCCCGATTCACCATGTGATAAACCCTCACATCCAAGACTCGATCTTCCGGCTAAACCACACGGAAGCGAGTAACCCTAAATTTAGCTAAACCACACGAAAGGGCGGAAAAATCACAAGCACCATCTTCCGGCTAAACCACACGAAAGATGAAGTTAAGAATAAACAAGAAATTAGGTACGCTACATGCAATGACACCACCTCGCAAGAATACAACATTTGACAGCCGAGTCGATCAACGCTAAGCATTCGCCTCGCAACAACGTCGTCATATTCTCACTGACATAAAATAGAATCTACCTCTATCGCTCCGACATAAAGTCTAACGAGTATAAGGGTACGAACGGGGAATGAGAGTTCAATATCATCAAACAAACAAGTGTCAACGACTAATCAATGCATAAATGACTTAAATGAGTTACATCTGAAACCATCATTTATCATGTGAATAAGGCTTAAGATAGTTGTAACAATAATAAACTAGCGTCAATACATGATACACAAGCAGTAGACCAAGTTTAAGAAGCATAGGTAACAAGAAACACAAAGCTCATCCAAAACAACATGTTAAGAACCATCTCAAACAATGGTAAGACTAATATGCATAAGAAATTATCCATTAAACGTCATTAAAGATGTGAATGGGGTATAACTAATGTATTTCAATGGTAAACAAGTGTTAACATATCACCCACAAGCGTTAGAAAAAATATTTAAAGCATAATTAACAAGGTAATGCAAGAAAAGTGAGTTTATAGGTCACAGCGCAAAGTTGGAGTTTTGCACGGCCAAGTTCGCACAGTCAATCCCACTCTAGAGACAACTCGCACGGCCAAGTTCATTTTGCACGGCCAAGTTCATTTCGCATGGTCATAATACTACTACGACCAGTTTTGGTAAAATGGTTATATCTCTCTCATTTCTCTATATTTTTGGGCGTGTGTGTAACAACCCGAAAAGTACCCAATTTTTCTAGTAAAAATATTTACTAACACTTTTCAGCAGACTTAAGTTTTTAAAATAGAATTTATTGTTTCGAGTCGTATTTTGAAATTCCGAGTTCGTATTTGGAATTTCTGAGAGATTTCATGAAAATCCCGTTTTTTAGTCATCTTTGACTTTTCTTGACTTTTAAGTCGTCTTTGACTTTTCTTGACTTTTTTAAAGTCGTCATTGACTTTTCTTGACTTTTAAGTCGTCATAAACTTTTCTTGACTTTTAAGTCATCTTTGACTTTTCTTGACTTTTAAGTCAACTTTGACTTTCGTTGACTTTTTCCGACTCGCCCCGTAATTTTAAAGACCGAAATTTTATTTGAAAAATAATAAATTTAATTTATTTTTATTAAGATTTATTTGAATTTATGATAATTTAATATAATTATTTTGAATTTATTCGGAATTAAAGAATAACTTTTATGATTTACCCCCAAACGTCATTTAACTATTCGCGAGTCAACTTAAGTCCCGAAACAAACCCGGAACCCGACTCTTGCATGAGTCACACGCCCCATGTCACCTATTTTCCACTCATGTTAGATCTTTTAATTAATATGATTAAACTAATAATAATATCTAAGATATTTGTAACTTTATCGGTTTGTCAACTTAAATTCCGCAATCGCTTAAAAACAGACCCGATTTCTCTTTGTTTCTCACGTCTCTTTCTCCTCTCTTAAGCTAGATATTTTCTTTTCTTTTGTTTACAATCACATAATATCTAATTAATATCTAGATATTTCATTAAACTATTATAAAACCGAATAATATCTAATTAATTACCGTAATATAATTATTAAACCCGAGTCAATCCCGTAACAACAATTTCAAAACCCGACTCCATATTTCTTCTATATGTACACGGCTCCTCTCACAATTACTCACTAACAACTTTTCATTTTACAACAAATCAAATTAAGATCAAATTAATCGTTCTTCATTCGTTCTTGAGCGTTCTTCATCCGTTCTTCGTCGTTCTTGAGCAAAATCATCATAAAACCTTCATTTCTTAATTAAATCCGTCCTAACTTATATTTCTAGAATCTCCTCTTCGCTCTCCATCTTCAAGTACGTTTTATTTCCAATTCCGACAAAGTCGTTTTCAACACTTTAATTATGGGAATTCATATTTTAAGTTCTAATAATGTTTTTCTTGTCATTTCTTATAGGGGAAGATTTTGAAGACGAGTTTTGTGACTCGTATATTTTAGGAGAAGATTAGAAGACCGGTTTCTTATTTTCTTAGTTCTTATTATTTTGGTGCTACTTGATTTTAGCTAGCTAAGGTAACGATTCCGAGTTACTCGACGAATATATGTTACATAGCTTTTGTTTCCTTTGTTTTTGGTTCATACTTTTAGTTTTTGTTCATGTTGTTGTTATTTATGGATTTTTGGTAGTAACATGATAAGTAGTTGTTTTTATCATGTTGTATGAATTTATAACAAGTTTAGTGTTCTTGACATATTTTTATGATTTGTCATAATCATGATTTTTGGTATGATTGATGGTTAAATTGGTTGTTAAAAATGGATGTTGTTAATTAAAAACATGTTAGAATTAATTTGGAATTTGGGGTTGTTAGAACCGTGTAGATTGGCCGTATAAACCGGACCCAAACCAGCCGGTTCAGGCCCGGTCCAGACCGGTCTGGGTTGGTCCATGGTGGGTCCGGGTTTTGGTCTTTGGGTTGTGTCGATGTTTGATTGTTTTGTTGTTGTTTTGACGGGTTTTAATTATGTTAAGCATGCGGGAAATATTAGGAAACGATTTTAGTAAAATCGACAAAACAGCCCAAAACAGGCCCAAACCAGGCCCGTGGGCCCAGTCCAGGCCCATGTATGGTCCGGCCCAAATCAGGCAGTGGGTCCCTCCCTTGGTCTTGTGACGGTTTTTGAGTTTAATGTTAATTTATCGTGTTTTGTAATATTTAGCAAGTGGGAAATTTTAATAAGTAAATTATTTAATTAAAAAGTTTTCATAATATTATTATTTCTCACATGTTAGAAATTATAATACGAGATTTTAGTTTAATATGATAACATGAAAGTCAAGCGGGTTTTTGTATGAATTAATAATTCACATGTTAGAAATAGAATGAAATAACATGAAATGAATGTGATATTCTTATGTTCAAGCCTCGATGGCTAAGACTCTGTTTCTAGCCGGTTTGACCAAACGGGTTTGGTCAAACTAAGATCTAGTCAGCCCCGTTTTGACTGATGACCCGTCGCGGGACTCGGGTCGGGGATTTGTCTTCAGGTAAGGTTTTATTTTAATGAATGAATGAATAAGCCTTAGTAGATATGAGGCGATATATTTGAATATTTGAATTATGATTTGTATGCAATTAGTCACATGATAGGAAGTTTTTCCCGTGACTGTTTAATTATATGGTTGGTGTCGTGTTGACTAAGTACCCATAGAGAATTATGAGTATATGGCGTCTTGACCATTCTAATTCTAAATGAGTATCTTGGACCATGACATTGATAGGCAAGTACTGTCTTTAACGAGTATATGTTCACCGTCGATAGCTTTTGTGTCCCTGGCTTGGGGGTTTATATCCAAGTCGGGGCATGGCATCCTAAGAGTTCCGCTTTGGGAAGGGAGCCAGCTTAAGTACTAGCCATCTCTGCTTAGGGGGTCGCCTAGTAGAGTTTCTCATAGACGGTTATGTCATGGGACGGGGAATGGAATAGCTGTTGTCGCTAGGTCTGATCAGTCTAGGACTAGGATGTTTTCCTACCTTGTGGTATAGCCTCGAGTTACAGAAGTCGACTATTGACTGTCTAAGAACTTATGCCTGTTTGTAGAAGTATTGGTCTTTCATGTTTGTATGATTCTATGAGTTTTAGAAGGTGAGATGCAAGCCGGCTAAGGATTGATAGAGTTTGGATTACCGATTGTTAACTGATTCACATGATTACGTGTGATTAGGGTTTGAGTGTATCACGGCCATGTTTCTGAGAGGAACCTCTGAGCTAGCATACCAGCTTCCCTACCTTGTATTATAGCTTATTATCAGATTCACATGATAGCTTTCACATGATAGGTTATATGTTAGTTATTTGTTTCATAACATGAAAAGCATATTTTATATGTAAGTTTTGTATTTCCCGTATACATTGCTTTTATGTTATTCATGTTTAATTAAACTCGACATTTCGTGGCTGGGAGAACTCGGAGTTACTCCCCACTGACTGTGGCTTCCGTGTTTATATTTAATGCGGTCGAACAGGTGGTGATGCATATTTGGGGTACATTGACGAGCTAGCGAGCGAAGTATTTACCTTGGACCTATATTCGGTTCTTAGATTGTATATTAATATACACTCTTTTCATTTCCGTATTTATACGGGAGATATGTCTCCCGTCTTGTATATTTTTTTTTGTATAATATTATTTCCGTTTTGTAATGACCCTTTTTATTTATGACACCTTCGTTATGTATTATTGTCTTTTATCTAGTTAAATTATTTTTTTCTTTCCGCAAATTTGAGGGTGTCACAGTGTGACCTTTCGTTAGAACCGTAAGAGGACAAGCTAACTCCTCGACTTAGAATTAAATAAATATTTCTTGTAGAACTTGATATATGAGTGATTAAAGTTGACCCTTCATGCAGACAAATTCCAAACTTGCTTTTATCATTCCAATTTTCACTCAAACATTCATGAAACTTGTTTAAACATCTTAACACCTCAAATGAATATTTAAATACCAAAGAACGATTCAAAAGCCGAATTTACGCATTAGACATGATATTACGACGAACGATTCCGAGAATTGCCAACAACACAAAACCGCAACTTTACCCAAATCGCTCCAACTTCAAAGTTGAGTACAATATCTCTAAACTAACATGGAACTTTCTCAATGAGCATACGATTAACATATTTTTGATATAAGAAACATGGAAGGACCATAAGCATGACCAAATAACAACATTAGCACATCCCCTTCCTAAATTCACTCAATAATACATTTAATCACTTTATATGTACTCAAAACTTCAAACATAATTCAAATGAACACTAACATGGTGATTATCAACATATGAGGCATAAGAATTGTATAAACACACATAAAAGAGGATTCTCAACACAAATAGTCATAAAGCTCACAAGTTTACCCAATTTCATTATCAACACAAAAAGATACTATCTTTTCATCTAAAATCACTCAATCTACCATTCAAACATACAAACAAATGTGATATCGAGTAACTCATCTACCTTACCCTATTAGTACTCCACGTAACACCCGCAAATGTACCCTATTTTTATCTTAAAAATATTATACGGATATTTGTTAGCGTAATTTTAGATTTAGTTTAGAACTTAGTTTCCCGTGTCTAATTTAGTGAATCCGAGTTCGTATTCGGACTCTACTCGGAATTCCGTGTGGGTTACGCCTTAAGCCGAATTTTGGGGTTTTTCCCCATATTTCTCCACTCACCTTATTTAACCCTAACTCCCTCAATTTTTCCAGTCACCTCTTCTTCCTCACCAAACAACCAAAACCCTAACCACCATTTTTATTCAACTCAAGCTCCTCACTACTCAATCATTCCTCACTCAAATCCTTTGATTTTCATCATAATCTTCCCCTCTTATCGCCCTCTACCGTGTGTGGTAATAAAATTACCGTCTTTCTCATTTTCAATTTTTCCGTCTTTCTCAAAGGTGAATTATATTCATCTTTTGTTGTCTATGTGTAGGTGGAGACTTTCAAGACCCCGACAAGGATTATTACCTCGTGGCGGAAGACTTAGAAGATGATTGAAGACGCAGAAAGGTAACGGTGAAGGGTTACTCGATATCAATACGTGTTATAATGCTTTAATTTATGTTTACTAAATGTCTAGTGACAATTATTAGGCATTTAATGTGGTTTGATATTAGTAAATATGGTTAGAATTGGATGAGTATTCTTAAAATTTGTGTTGGTTAATGATTGTTGATGATTGTTGATTATTGTTGATGATTATTGGTGTTCTGTGATGATTTGCGTGTGTATGTAGTCCCAGCCGGTCGGCCGGCTGGTAATGCGGCTGACATTTTCGAGATTTCTTGGTATTGTGTAATCCCCAGCCAGCCGACCGGCTGGGACTCCCTCATCTTTTTCTTCTATCTTCTCATATCGCTTGTGTTCCCAGCCGGGTAACCGGCGGCCGGTCCCCCTGACCGGCAGGGACATCCCTGTATTTTTGATGGTTTTCGATAGTTGCTGAAGTGCCAGCCGGGTAGCTGGCGATCGGTCACCTTGACCGGCTGGCACCACCTGAATTCTTCTTCTAATTCTTTCCTTATGTTCTCATTTATAATAGTTTGTACGTTTCAATTATCGTATAAATTTATGTAATAGCATTAAATATTCATGTTTAGAATATATAATATCCCATTTGCTTATATCGCATGATTTCGTGACGGTTTTTGATATGTCCCCCTTTGAGTCGGTTTTACCTATGTTTTGATTTGAGCACTAATTGTCAAGTGCTATGAACTCTCATTCCCCGGCTATACCTCCTTGCTCGTTAGACTGGAATGTCGGAACGAGGAGGTGTATCCTTAATGCTTGTATGCATGTTTTAGTGAGGATATAACGACGTTGTTGGGAGGCAAACGCAATACGTTGATCGACTCGGTCTTCAAATGCCGTATCCTTTCAAGGTGGTGTCATTGTATGTAGCTTACCGCTTGATTATGATTCTTGTGCTCTTTCCGCCTTTTTCGTGTAGTTGTGACCGAATTTGGGGTACTCGACTTCTATGTTTGACCGAGTCTTGGATGCAAAATGTGTATCGCATGTCGAATCGGAACACGTTTATTCCGAGAGTCTGGCTAGGTTTAGACTAGGACTGTATTATTATCGTCGTCCTACCGGGAGGAAATGAGTCTTTTATATACGAAACGTTTATCGTGTATGGTTCAGGGAAATGTTTATCCCGTGGACATGTATTGATCATACTTGCTATTTACATGGTGCTAGTGCGTGTCATTAACCGTGAGAGATTGCGTTTCCATGTTCGTATGTTTGGATGGGTGTTTATTGTTGGAGCCAGTGTCCTCCACAGTTAGTGCAATAACATAAATAAATCTCTCTAGGATCACAGGGTATACTTTGTATAATAATCAGTTGATTAACGTTTATCAATAACGGTTGCCTTGCTAGATAAGTTTACCGTTATTGTCATACAGATGGCGGTGATCAACTGGTCCCTAAAAGTCACACCTATAGGATGTGTTTGAGAGATATGATTATTTGAGAAAATAATCATATTGATGCCCTAATATATGACTAAAAGGTTAGTCAGTGTATTTGACTAAAAGGTTAGTCAATGTGATGATGAGACGATTATTTAATAACGATTAAATAAAGTTAGCTGAGACGAATTAACTGTAATTCGTAAATTGGATATATAATGTAAGCTAGTTAAACATAAACCGTTATAATTAATTGGCAAATTATAAATATACGGATATTTATATTTAATGATGTATTATAATGTCGGTCCATGTAAAACGACGATTATAAGATATTACATTATATTGGAAGCTAAAATGACCAAAAACGAAAGTATCCAGATACACTCGGTTTTTAGTCAATGGGTAGTTATTTTTTAGGAGACAAAAATCTCCCCATATAAAAACCCTATGTGCCGTGAGAAACAAAAAAGCAGGAGAAGAGTAAAATTCAGATTTGACTTTTTCTAACCTAATTCCTCACTACTGCCTCCATCATTCACATAGAGACAAAAGTTAACAGTAACTTTTGACAAAAACACAAAACAAAAGGTTAACAGTAACTTTTGAAAACTTCTAGCAACACAAGGGCATTTCTCATACAGTCTTGGGTGCAACGATTAGGAGGATATCTACTTTGATATCTCTGTTCTTTACGCCAATTGCTAGGACCGGAGGTTGATTTCTAAATCTATACTCTTATTCTTGTTTTCGTTTATGACTAGTATAATCAAGTTATTACTATTTCGTTATAATCCTATAATAATTGTATTGTGGTAATACCGATTTCCCACAGTGGTATCAGAGCATAGGCCACGAAATTGTTTTAATTTGATTTCATAAACCGAAACTGTTTATGCCGCTGTGTGTTTGACTCGATCGAGGACTTTAATGTCTCGATCGAGCATTTTTTGTGAGATTTTGGTCGATCGAGGACTTGTGTTTGCTCGATCGAGCAGTTTTCTAAACCTTTTGGTCGATCGAGTACTTGTTTTTGCTCAATCGAGCAGTTTTCTCATTTTTGTTGGTCGATCGAGTGATGTATATACTCGATCGAGGGTCCCTGTTTGTCGAAAGGAAGAATTAGTCGATCGAGAGACATTATTCTTTAACTTCTTCTCGATCGAGTACTTTACAAAATCGTATTTTCTTTCGTATTCGTTTTCATTTAGATTTATTTTGTTATTTTAATCTGTTAAAATAACATACAATAGATTTGTAGATGTTTTAATTTCATAAAGATTAGATTAAAATGAAAATGGAAATGATGTTGAATGAGTTTATCATTATGAAAGGATATTAATTTTTCCCTATTATGTCGATAAGGACCATTTTTGCCGAAAAAAAAAATTTGCCGAAAATATTTCTGCTGAAAGAAATTTCTGTTTTTCCGTGTTCAAGTTTTTTTGGCCTTTAATTGTACATCATTCGGATTGTGTATAATTAATGTGAAACGGTTCACATATGCTTAATATCTTATATTTTAAAGCAGTTTGAAATGTTTAGGATAGTTCATTTTATCAGTAAAATGAATCGAGGTTGTAATTAATGTGGGTAATTACAGAATTACCACAAAATTATAATCGATGTTAAAGGGTGGTTTGGATAATAAAACATCGTAATAACTGTATTATGTCTTGTATGTTTTATTTTAGTTGATGCTTTTATAATGTTTTGGATTGGTTGAATGGATTTTAACGTTTTTACAATCAGTTGTAACTTAGTGTGGCCTTAGTAGATTGTGTTACCGTAATGATGGTAACATAGTCTTGGATGTAATTTGAGATCTTGAATCTCCATTTTTTTAGTTTTGGGTTTTGAAATTAGAATGTAATAAATAGGATCAATGTAATTTTATTTATTGTAATTTCAAAGAAGACTAAAGATGGACATTGGAGCTCACTCCCGCTACATGGACCAAGAAGGGTGATCAAGTCAAGCTTCGAGGGTCCAAGCAGTTGGATTCCAAGTTGTATTTCATTCTTTTTGGTAGGATAGGCCACACTAGGACATGTTTTTTTTTACGTTTTTCATTCTCGTTTACTTTCCATCACATGATAGATATAATTGCATCATATTCCGCCTAAACCAAACCACCTAAATAAAATGCATGAAAATGATTCATATAGTTTGAATATTTTAATCATGGACATACAGATGTCACTCGCTTTTAGGGCCATCACCTTAGTTAAATCATTCTCGAGTTGCTAGACATTCGTTCACTTAAAATGAATTTAAGTTAAGATGATGGGACCTTCCCCTATAAATTAAAATTGAGACTAGTCTTTATAGGGAAAACTACTATGAGCCCCTTCTTCGTCGGAAGTCATAATATGACCCCTTCTACGTTGGGTAAGTAGTGAGTGTTGACCTATTTTATCTCAACATTATAGTACGAGTAATATCTCGTGATTATGATGGACTAAAGATAGAATTTACAGAAATTTATCGACCAGGAATTCTAAAAGTAGAATTAGCCAAGAGGTTGGCTTATCAATTTACAGAAATTGAGTCTTGGGATCATTTATATAATTCTTGAGGGAGGTCAATTGTATAAATGCACGAGTCATCGAATTAAAGTGTTTTTCATTAGACTCAAATTTTTAAAAAGATGAAACTTATCATATTTATTTTCTTTTTCCCACAGTCATATATTCAGATATAACTGCTAATAAAAAATGGCTGGCCATACTGATGACCCAATGCCAAGTGCCACGCTTGGACGTGAGTCCTGGCTTAAGATGTTCATGGACACTATGAATCAGTCAACGCGACTGAAGAATAACGGGTCCAACTTTGCGGACTGGGAGGCGGCATTACGGAATGCTGCCATTGCTGACGGTAAGCTCAAGTACTTGACTGAGCCACTACCGCCAAACCCAGGCCCCAATGCAGGAGCAAATGAATCACTTGCTTATAGTGATTTCGTAATGGAGGCGGGTGCGATAAAGAACGTACTCATCTTTTCAATGGAATCAAATTTGCAAAGGCAATTCATTGCCCAAGGTGCGAACAAGATTTTCACCACGCTCTCTAACGAGTTCTCGAAAGCTCCGAGGATCGTTAGCTTTGAGCATACCTGTCGCTTCTTTGAAGCAAAACTCCAGAAGGGCCAAGCAGTTAGCCCACACATTCTTGACATGATTGAGAATGTTGAGAAACTGGAGGCACTTGGTTGCAAAATCGATGAGAAGATCGTCATAGACCGCGTTCTTCATTCACTTCTTGATGGTTTTGCCCTTTTCAGGGCAAATTACTATATGAATGATATGCAGAAGAGTCTCTATCAGCTCCACTCACTCCTTGTACAGACCGAGAGTGATCTGAAATTGAGTGGGAGTCTGAAACAGGACGTTCTCATGATTGCAAACAATGGCAGAGGTAAGGGCAAGGCTCAGGCCAACCTAGCTGTAGAGAAGCCAACATTCAAAAAGCCAGGGCAAGGCAAGAGTGGGCCTGGTGAGACTAGCGGTAGCTCACAAGGCAAGACAAAGAGCGATGAAGGTAACGTGGAGTGCCACCATTGCCACAAGATTGGGCATTGGAGGAGGAACTGCCTCGTGTACCGAGAGGACATTAAAGCAGGCCGCGTCTCTCCTGTTGGTATGTCTTCTTCTTTTATTCATATGATTGAGATCAACCATGCAAGTTTCGGAACTTGGGTACTAGATACTGGTTGTGGTTCTCATCTGTGCAATAAGTTTGCAGGGTTCTAAGGAAACATCACAACTATCGCAAGGGGTGATTGGGACCTGCGAGTGGAGAGAATGGAGCCAAAGAAGTATCTGCAGGTTCAGTGGGAACATATGTAATCCAACCTCCCGAGTGGATTTGTGTTAGTTTGAATAACTGGACTCTTACCCGTGTATATAAAAAACATTATTTCAGTTTCCGTACTTGATAAGGACGCTTCTTTTAGTTTGTAATAAAGGATAATAGCTGTATTTTCTCTTTAAACGAAATGATTTATGGTTAAGCAGTTTCCATGAATGGGATTTATGTTTTAGATCAAACCACAGATATAATGCATGTGAGTAGTAAGAAAGCAAAGGTTGGTGACAAAGATCAAACCTATTTATGGCATTGCCGTAAGGGACACATAAATGAAAAACGCGTGAAGAAGCTCATTGACAATGGGGCTATATCCCCATTTGACTATGAATCTTTTGGCACGTGTGAATCATGTCTCATAGGCAAAATGACTCGAATTTCCTTCAAAGGTGTTGGAATGCGCGCTGCTGACCTATTAGGACTCATACATACTGATGTGTGTGGACCTATGCAATCAACGCTAGAGATGGCTATAGATATTTTATCACTTTCAACGGACTATTTTGAGTAGATATGGTTATGTCTACTTAATGAAGCATAAAAGTGAGTCCTTTGACAAGTTCAAGGAATTCCAGAATAAGGTTGAAAACCAACTGGATAGAAAGATTAAAGCACTACGTTCGGATCGTGGTGGCGAATATCTTTCGAAGGAGTTTGATCGACACCTTTAAGACTGTGGTGTAGTACTGCAGTTAACTCCACCTGGAACACCACAATTGAATGGTGTGTCCGAACGGAGAAATCGAACATTACTTGATATGGTTCTATCCATGATGAGTCACACGTTACTGATTCATTATGGAGTTATGCTCTTTTGTCAGCTGCTCTATACTTAACCGAAGTCCGTCTAAAGCTGTAGACAAGACTCCATATGAGTTATGGAAGGGAACGGTCCCTAACTTGTCCTTTATTCGGGTTTGGGGCTGCGAGGCTTATGTCAAGTGGAGACCTGCCGATAAGCTCGGCCCACGATCGGTCAAGACATACTTTATTGGTTATCCAAAAGGGATGTTTGGTCATTACTTTTACTCGCCTACCGAACATCGAGTTTTTGTTGCGGCTAGTGCGACGTTCTTAGAGAAAGAATTTCTTGAGAATAGGACAAGTAATGGAACCTTCGAACTGTCGGAGATTCAAGAACCAACAACCGAGCAACCAATGGAGGAAACTGTTCCTTCATCATCAGCTGCGGTTAATATTCCTTTGGAACCGAGGAGGTCGGGTAGACACTCTATTCCTCCAGACAGATACATTGGTATGGTCGAGGAGAATGAGAGTGATGACGTTTTACTCCTAGAGAGTGACGAACCCGCTACCTATAAAGGTCATGACCTGTTCCGACTCTAACATGGGCTTGACGCCATGCAATCCGAGATGGACTCTATGATGATAATAACGTATGGGTCCTGGTTGACTTACTTATAAGGTTCGGCCCTCCTGCAGGCAATGGCTTACAAAATAGATCCTGTAGAAGGACAACCAGATACATACAAGGCACGACTAGTGGCAAAGGGTTTCACTCAAGTGCACGGATTGCATTATGATTAAATCTTTGCACCCGTAGTCATGCTGCGTTCCATTCGGATAATCTTAGCGATTGCCGCTTTTCATGACTATGAAATTTGGCAGATGGATGTGAAAACCTCCTTCTTAAACGGTTATTTGGAGGAGGAGTTGTACATGGTACAACCCGAAGGTTTCATTGATCCTAAAAATCCTAAGAAGGTATGCAAGCTTAAGCGTTCCATCTATGGACTTAAGCAGGCTTCTCGGAGTTGGAATCATCGTTTCGACCACGTGATAAAAGAGAATGTATTTACTCGATCAGTCGAGGAACCATGCTTATATATCAAGTTGAGTGGGAGCAAGATTGTCTTCCTAATATTGTATGTCGATGACATACTCTTGATTGGGAATGACATACCTCTCTTAACTTCGGTAAAAGTTTGGTTAAAGAACCATTTCCAGATGAAAGATCTGGGCAAGGCACAAAGAATTTTGGGGATCCGTATCTACAGAGCTAGATCACGACGGATGTTATCCCTCAGTCAGGAGTCTTATATAGATAAGATTCTTGAGAGGTTCAGCATGACCAACTCCAAGAAGGGGACCCTTCCAATGGTCTCTGGGGTGCAGTTGAGTAAAGCTCAAGCACCAAAGACATCGGAAGAGGTCGAGCGCATGAGTCGGATTCCTTATGCATCAGCTATAGGATCGATCATGTATGCCATGATATGCACACGTCCAGACGTGGCATATGCATTGAGTATGACGAGTCGATACCAAGGAAACCCAGGTGAAACACACTGGATGGCTGTTAAGAATATCCTTAAGTACCTACGGAGGACTAAGGATTGGGTATTGACTTATGGAGGCGACACTGAGCTATGCGCAATCGGTTACGCAGATGCTAGCTTCCAAACGGATCGAGATGACTCGAAATCTCAGTCTGGATTCGTTTTACTCTTAATGGCGCTGCGGTCAGCTGGAAAAGCTCCAAACAAACTGTTATAGCAGATTCTACGACTGAGTCCGAGTACTATGCTGCTTCAGAGGCTGCGAAGGAAGCTATGTGGATGCGTCAATTCTTACAAGGACTAACTGTAGTTCCTAGTTCGGATGACCCGATCACCATCTATTGTGATAATAGTGGTGCCATCTTCCAGGCTAAGGAGCCCAAGTCCAGCAACAAGTCTAGGCATGTACAACGGAAAGCTCACATGATCCGAGATTACGTGGAGCAAAGGGAGATAGTGATAGACAAGATTGCTATGGATGATAACGTCGCAGATCCTCTTACTAAACCATTGAGATATGATAGCATGAAGGGCACTTATTTCCATGGAACAAACGTGGGTCCTGAGTTGTATTGTTGTTTATATGGATTTAGAACACCTGTATCTTTTCCTAAAAACTATCATGAAACATCGTTGTGGTTTATATGTGTTGTTTTTCATGTGGGTTGGTACTGAGCAACATTGAACACCCACAATTGAACTGAATTCTTATATTTGTTTTGGTCCGTAATCCGTCTACATGAGCTTATCACTCTGACAATTAATTTCTAGCAGTCGATTGATGCTGGGTTCAACGGAGCCATAAGTCAAACAGTTGACTGATCGATCACATATGCGAGTTTATTAGACCATCGCAGGACCATTTTGTGACGACGTTATGGAGTCCTAAATGTTTCGGAACATTAGGTGCCGGGTCGTGGATAGGACATCCATAGTGTTCCTAGAGTCGATTCTTTTGACTATCGACTGTCTCTTGAGATAAAGGCAGTTTTTGGGTGACTTTGTTTTCTTTCTCATGGTCGACCGTAACAGGAGGCTAAGTAGATTTTCACTGGGTCATTTCATACTGCGCTTGTGTCTGCAAGATTCGAGTTGAAGAAAATATCCAACCTTTATCAGGATATGATATTTCTCATGGCCACTCGAGGAGCTGTAACTGAAATGCCTGGCCATGCTCGAATGAAGATTCGTTTATCAGTTAAGTTTACTCTCTAGTCGGGGAAACCACTCTTGAGTACTGATCACTTGTAAACTCGACGCTTGTGAATACGACCTTTTGCAAATTGGTTTTTTTTACAATTGAGTGGGAGAAATTTATTATTGCTATGAGAATCGGTTATCGTCACATACACTTGTACGGACAAGGTGGAGATTGTTGAGGAGCTAGTGTCCGCCATTAGTGCAATAACATAAATTAAATCTCTGTAGGTTCACAGGGTATACTTTGTACATAATCAGTTGATTACGTTATCAATAACGTTGTCTTGCTAATAAGTTTGACGTTATGTCATACAGATGGCGGTGATCAACTGGGGTCCATAAAAGTCACACCTATAGGATGTGTTTGAGAGATGTGATTATTTGAGAAAATAATCATATTGATACCCTATTATATGACTAAAAGGTTAGTCAGTGTAATTGACTAAAAGGTTAGTCAATGTGATGATGAGACGAAAGTTAGCTGATACGAATTAACTGTAATTCGTAGAATTGAATATAAAAAGTTATATTTAATTATAGTATATAATGTAAGCTAATTAAACATAAACCGTTATAATTAATTGGCAAATTATAAATATAAGGATATTTATAATTAATGACGGATTATAATGTCGGTCCATGTAAAACGACGATTATAAGATATTACATTATATTGGAAGCTAAAATGACCGAAACACGGTATCCAGATACACTCGGGTTTTCGGGTCAATGGGTAGTTATTTGAGGAGACTAACTCTCCTCATATAAAAACCCAAAAAGTGCCGTGAGAAAGTAAGAGACAAGAGACAGAAAATTCAGATTTTTCTAACCTAACCTAATTCTCATACTGCCTCCATCATTCACAAACTGACAAAAAGTTAACTGTAACTTTTGACAAAACACAAAACCCTTCTTCTCAACAGTGAGATCGTGTAAGAGGTTTACTTTCTAGCAAAAGAAAAGGGTATTTCTCGGAGCATCTTGGGTGCAACGATTAGGAGGATATCTACCTTGATATCTCTGTTCTTTACGCCAATTGCTAGGACCGGAGGTTGATTTCTATATCTTTTCTATGTTTTCGTTTATGACTCGATAATCAAATTATTACTTTTCGTTATAATCCTATATTAATTGTATTGTGGTAATACCGATTTCCCACAAGGAGGTGGACCATACGTGGTAGCTATCGAAGGATCGTATGGTGGGTGTATCTTTAACCTGAAACTCATGCGCTCCAAAAGGCCTAACTCTTTTTTAGCCATTTGGAGAAAAAACAAGTGGGCGGAAGTTGATGGAAGCAAGTTACCTATCGAAGGGGCAACAAAATTAGGATTTGATGGGTCCTATGCAGAACTTGGGGTAAATGGTTTGCTTGGGAGTGGTATAGAATTGGGTTTTTCGGCCCTCGTGTTTGCATTACAAGATTAAACAAGGGCCATAATTGGCCTACAACTTTTCTTACTATGGTGGTGAACTTATATAAAGCATTAGGTTACTTTGAAATTGAAGAGGGCAGGGTGAATGAAAATATATACATTGATATCTCTTTGTTCAATTACTTCAGATTTCTTATTGCAGATTGGGATGAGATTAGTGTTACTGTAAGACATTATAAGGTAAAAGTTACATGAAAAAGGTTCAAAAGTTGGGTATCTAGAAATGACGACGGAGAAGGAGACACGGACATGGAGATTTTTGTGAATGAAACTACAATATTAACAATTATGATAAGGAAGCAGAAAGAGCTTGGCAAGAAAGAGCCATGAAAACAAATCAAATAAGCTAACGCTTAGTAGGTAATGTGTTAGAGTACTATTCATCCAATGAATAGTAATTTGAAGGATGAATAGTTGAACTCCATTGAGTTGGACTTCTTAATTAGGATGCGTTTCTTTGGGCTTGCGGTTTTATGTGGGCTTTAATTCCAAAAACTGAGTAAAATGACCCCAACTCAAATACCCTCATGTCCACACATTCTAGATTCTTCCTTTTACCTCAATAATTTCCCGCTCTTTCCCTATTGTTTCACCATATATTCTTGTGTTTTTCCCCTACTTTTTTCCTACTCTTCTGCCTCTCTCTTTGCTCAACCCTACATCATTTCTTTAGTCTTTGTATTATGCTTCCTCTTATTCAAGGTGTTCTTTCCCATTTTCTTTTTAGCAATTGATAATGCCACAACACCTTTTGTTAATGCCACAACAATTTAAGTCAAGACTAAAGGCATATTACTATTCACCGTCTCATAAAAACAAGTGACATTAGTAATTTTGGAGTGACATTATGTATTCCCTTTCTGTTTGGGCTATTCAAGTTTTCTTCTCTTTTACCTTTTTTGGATGTTGGATTGTGTGGTTTGTGTGATCCATATTCAATTGTATATGGGGTTGAGTGTTTTGTGTGATTTAAATTCATTTCCTTAATCGAAGAGCCAAATGAAAGGGAAAGATTACATTGAATAGGTGGAAGTATGTACTCCCTCCTATCCAATCCAATGTACCCACTTTCCTTTTTTAGACAATCCAATCCAATGTACCCATTTCTTTTTTTAGTGATATTTATACCATTTTTTCCTTCAACATCCATTTAATTACATAAATTTCCATCAAATAACAACCATTTGGACTATATTCATATTTAAATCTAAGGGCTATTTATGACCTTTTTACCATCTGTGAGACAATTTTCTTAAAACTTGTGCCCTGACCCACGCGTTATAGCTGTCAAAACTTGAGCCGACCCGAAAACCCGACCCGGTAATTTAGGGTCAAAGATTCGTTAATCTTGACCCGCGACCCTGAATGACCCGAACCCGAAATGACCCGTTATTTTTAGGGTTGAACCCGACCCGACCCGTTGGGTCAAAGATAAATGAAGAATATTATTATAATATTTATATTTTAATATTATATTCGAAAATATAAATTGAAAAATAACTATTTCAATATTTTAATTAAAAAAATTAATTTTATATAACTTTTATAATATTAAATAATAAAATAATTATTAAAATAACTTTAATTTTATAAATTTCTAAATATAAGTGCAATAAGTAATGAATACAACTATATTATTAATATTAAATACTCCGTATTATTTAATTTTAAAAAGTATGATTTTCCGGCTAAAAAATGATAAAATAATAGTTGTTTTACAGTTTTTCCTGACCCGTATTCTGACACTAATAACCTGACCTGAGACCTGTATGACCCGACCCGTATTTGACCCGGCCCGCCCGACCCGTTTGACAGGTCTACCATGGGTACATTGGATTGGATAGGAAAAGTATTATTTTTAAATCAAACCTTATTCAGTTTAGCTCTCTTTTTATTTTTTTATCAACGTCATCCCTCTCAAGATCTCGCCTTCATCAAGATCACTAAAGTGTTATTATTATTTAAATGTTTCATTGTTATTTAGGTGAAAAAAAGGTGAAATAGGAGTCGTATGGAAAAGATCAAGGATCTGAGGTTGATCATCATGCAACTTAATGGGATGAAATTGGCCTTGAAGGTAGTAACTTTTCAGGGGTTTAATTACTATTTGTTTTAATCATTTTTTGTTTGTGTTTATTGTTTAGGGTTTACTGTTGTAATGCAT
>JAIUZE010048392.1:0-18914 GCA_022085475.1 Heliosperma pusillum
TTTCAAGTTTTTTTTTTTTTTTTTTGCCTTTTTCACTTGTTTTTGCAAATTTTGGTGTTTCCTATATATATGAGAGGATGGTAAAAAAAGGGAAATGATAATGTCATTACGTTTTTTGTTAATCTCACAACAATATAAGTTAATTTTAAGGACGTGTTACTATTCATTGTCTCACATATATGAGTGACATTAGTAATTTTGGAGTCATATTATGTATTTCCTGAAAAAAAGAGTAATATAACTCTGAACTATTGAAAAGAAAAAGAGAAGGAAATTGATGCTCTTATCCAATAATTTAGGCCAAATTTTGGAAAAAAAAAACATACTTAAAGTAATGTCTTAGTTATACATTAAATTTTTCTATTAATAATAGTTTAAGACGCTTTTTTATAGGCTAAGAATTTTAGAGAAGTATATTGCTCAACTTAGTGCCCTTCACCGCTTATTTGCTTAAGTAGATGAGACATATATTTTTGGGTTCGACGAGCGCAAAATCAATTATAATTAATGGCTTAATTATAGTCTTTGCGCTAAACCAATAATATGCCGTCCATTACAAAAAAAAAGTCACTAATTTTCATTGCACACATTTTACTATTTTGCCTCATATCTCAAAATCCCTCTCTTTCCGTCATTCTCCCGAGTCCCAACCCACGCTCCATCTTAAACAAAAGAGAGTTAACGCGATAATTAGGAAACAATTCATCATCTTTACCACCACTAATTTGTTTTACACTTTAACAAAACACTAGATACAATTATCAACTGATCGACTACAATTAGTAGTGTTGCTAACAAAGTGGCATCATCAGAGAAAAACACTGGCAGTTTCTAGATGAATAATTCATGCTTAAAAAACACAATTCGGATTAAAAATTTGCATGAAAACAATTTCTATCTCAATAGACATAGTGGTTGGTGAATGGTGACACCTAACCAAGCAACAATTCTACAACTATCAACTTAGCGCCGTAAAATCTAATCGACTAACCCTAAAGAAAAAAAATAAGAAGAAATAAATTAAACAAAATAACGGTGACGATGCAATAACATGTTTTACCATGAAATTATAATATAACTAGTTTTATCCCCGTGCAAATTGCACGGGTTTGTTTTTAGAGCATTGTTTATCAATATTTAATAAAATGAATAATAATGTTAACTTTTGGAATTTACATACGCAAACATAGGGTGCATCATATAAAATATTAAACCCATCATATGAACATCCTTGTATCGAACATGAAATAAGTATAAAAAATTTAATTCAAACATTCTAAATAACATTATGAATTAAAAATTTATACAAAAAATTACTACATTATAATTGATGTAAGTACTGATCGATATGATTAAAGCAATAATAACAAACTTGATTTATTTTTTAGGCAAATTATATTTTTCAATCGTAAAACAGTTAACATACACCAATTTTGATTTGTTATCTGAGCATGTTTCGATGCGAGTCACCCGACTTATTTCCGACATGACCAATATTATAAACTAACCCGTTTGACAAATTTACATAGCAATAACCCATGTAATCCCAACGAACGTGTTAAATTGAACTACATATTAATAAAGTGAATATATAATAAATTGATAGTTTTTCACCAATTAGTATTCACTTTATTAAACTGTAATTTATTTTGTTGATTTTTTTATTTATAATGTTGTAAAGTGTTGTGATTTTAAATATAGTAGTTTTAACCCGTGCAAAATTGCACGGGTATGCTTTAAGGTATTTAATTAATTATTAATAAAAAAATCACCTGCCTTCTATAGTCTTTTTCTTTTTTAATGATAATTCATGTTTTTATACGATATTTGATACACTACCTTAACTATCGTTATTTGCATTCGTATATAATTCGTTTAATTAAATAGTTCAGTTCATAAATGTTTCTTTATAATAAAATGTAAATATTTTAATATAATATCACTATTTTATAGTATTCAATATTTGCGTTCAAAATTTTATAACTTGGATCCTAAAAATGAAAGACGAAGATCAATCAAAGAAGGAGAGAGTATTATTTAATCTTATAAAATTTTGTGTATAAGTTAGGTTTCCTCGAATTCAATGTGATTGTGACATTTTGCAAAATATGTGACGCCAAAATTTGAAAGTTATCTTGATTCTAAGAAATATGACGAAAATAACATAAATTCAACAAAAAATATATAACATTATTTGTCTGCTTCTAAGAAATTATTTTGTTTCTTCTGACGTATAATAATACGTACTCCCTCCATCTTATTTATATTTTCGAATTTATTTTAAGTTGCAAGATTGCTATGGGGTACTGAAAACTCATCTGAATGAATGGACTTAAACCCGTTTCTTTCTTTTGTTTTTCACCCAAGCGTATGATTTTTCTCCCAAAACATTAATTAAAACCCTTTTTTATGTTGAAAATAAGCAGATCTAGACATATAAAATTATGGTTTTGTTCAATATCTACTGCACATTTCTGTTGTTGGTCTTTGGCTTTTGTTTAGTTACTTTTATATAAACAAACTTTATTTCGTGAAAAGTATGACTTAGGAAAAAATGATTATACATCTGAATTATTATCTCATACTAACATGGTTCTTATTTTTTCAATAATTATTTTGCAATTTTCTTTTTTTTGGAGTGTATTATTTAAGACTTCTGATGGAGATGGAGATAAAATTTGTGAACTAAGTTGGTACTCCTGCATGTCACTTTTGAAGGAGTACATTGGAATATTTCATACATGTCACTTTTGAATATGCCTAAATCAGTTAAATATTACCCGTATTCTATTAGTTATTATTAGATAGAATTACTCAAAAAATTGCAATTTTATGAAAAATCCTTAGACAATTGGTTATAAATATATGAAATTATCAAATTTGTATTATTAGGTGATAATTAAAATTTGAGGATAATAATAAATTATTTGACTATAATTAGATAGAATTACTCAAAAAATTGCAATTTTAAGAAAAATCCTTAGACAATTGGTTATAAATATATGAAATTATCAAATCTGTATTATTAGGTGATAATTAAAATTTGAGGAAAATAATAAATTATTTGACTATAACTATTTCTAAATTGGAAATCACAAAATATAAAGTTTTATAACCATTTTGCCAACTGTGAATATATAAAAAATAAATAAATAAGCTGCATGTGATGACGTGGCTTAAGGAGAACATCTTTGCACCCGAGAACATTATCGTTAATTTCCATGTTGATTACGGAGTATATTGCATTGAACGCCATTTAAATGAATATATACATATATGTATATACTTATGTCACCATTCTAATATGATATACTTACTCTCATTTATTTATTTGTCTTTCCTATTTTTGTGAGGAGTGTTATTAATCGAAAAGAGCATTAATTATATTAGTGTTCACCACCATCATTTTAAACTTATCCTTCTTCAATAAGTTTCCTTGAAGACGGATATATCTCCGTCTTCAGTGAAGACGGGCGGGTTGCTTTCACAAAGAGGCAAGTGGGAGGGTAAGTGGAAACCCACTTGATTTCCCACTTGCCTTTTTGTGAGAGACAACCTGACCCGTTGTCACTAAAGACGGATAAGTCCGTTTTCAATGAGAAAATTGTGATCCTTCTTATTCAATCCTCCCTTCCGTTCACACGTAGTATTTACTACTACGATTTCGCAATTGACATTTTTTAAATAGTATTCATTCCATTTCAATCATTTGTATTATTTTGATTAAAAACACAAAAACACCCACATCAACCTTTTCTAAGCGTATACATTAACCAACTTTTGCGCACTATAATACGGAGAATTATTATAGATTGAACTACCTCACACATAACCATTTGTTTGATCCATCATTTTACTCCATATAAAACTTACTACTTAATTGATGGTCAAGATTGACCCTTAGGCTTTAGCCACTTTTGAGAAGACTAGTTGTTGTACGGCGCGCTTCGCGCACCGTACCCCAAGATATTTATACCAAGCAAGGTCATAAAAGTTATAAATCTATGGTTAGCAACATTGCTCTTCTCCTCATACTCCCAATTGTAGTTGATACATGTCTTGTTAAAATCGCAATCTGGATCGTAGGAACGTACGATCCTACGATCAATGAAGTGAAAAACGATCCAAATCATTGTAGGATCGTGTTGGTAGTAGGATCAAGATCATTCAGGATCGGGTTGGATCGCATAAAAACGTACATGATCGTTAAGGATTGTTCAGGATCGTAAAATGCTCATTTATGTTTCTAATATTGTGAGTTGTTTGCTCTTTTATAGTTACAATTCTAAAATAAAGGTATATGTAATATATTGTTATGATAATTAAGAATTTTGTGCCATTAAATAGACTTTTTGACATTATATGTCACAAATTATACCAAAATTTTTACTTAAACCTGTTTATCCAAGTTATTTGTAGGACCTTACGATCCTCGATTCAATCTTGTGATCCGATTCTACTGTCCCATTTTCAATCCAAAGTAGAATCCTGATCCTGACAACAATGGTTGATACCTTTTACTTTGTGTAATTATTTCTCTCATTTGAATCGTTGTTTTATTGTTCCGACCCTTACTTCTATATACTCCATACATTTTTATATCTTGTCCTAGTCTTTTTTTCTCGAGCGAAATTTTTCTTTCTTTTCTTTTTCCTATTCCCCCTTCCTATTTAGTTTAAAAGGCTCGTTGAAATTGATACGCCTTCCCCCGTTTCCTCCCCATATTCCTTCTCTTATCCCTTCCCCTACTCCTATTACTCTTCCTCCTGTTCTTACCATCTTCCCTCTACTACTTAAATATGACAATGCTAGATGGAAAACTATACAATAATGGCCATTAACAACCGAATAAACCTAGCCTTCTAATTATCTTACCAAGAGCTTATAAAGAATTAATATATTGGTTTACCAAATAATTAAAGTTTATCGAATAACCCTACGCTTTTGTTTAATTATTCACCTCTTCCCATAGTAGTGTACTAAGTAATTGTCTACTAAGCTTAAGGAATAACCCTACGCTTTTGTTTAGTTATTAATTCGGCAATAAGCTATGATAGTAATTGTCTACAGACAATTGCTTCATACTTTGTTTTTCTTAACACGCTATAGTATAAATAATTGGAATGAAAAATATTTATTATTTTCCTTAATCTTAGTGCAAATTAGGAAAAGGAAGTTGGGAATGTGTGGGATGGAGTAACATGAAAGTTTGGGATGTTTGAGATTGAGTACATAACAGATAATTAGTTTGAGAAAAAAAATCTCGCTCGTACCCCTCTTTTTTTTCCTTAAAAAAAAAAACTTTGACTGTCGATAGTTCTTGGTTACAAGCGGTATTTTTGTTCGTACTAATTATCTTTTCAAGAAAAAAACATAACTCCGAGCTACGAGTTTTGAAAACATTTTTTTATTCAAATTATCGCCTTTTACAATACTTGTTTTGAAAAAAAGTTGCAACTCATATGAAAGAGGTATATGACAGTCAAAGATTTTTGCAAAAAAGAAGAATAATACACCTCATACACATTGAAAAAATTGAGAGGTATAAACGAAAAAATCCTCAAAAGAATAGACTATTAAATCCGCAAAAGTACAGAAAAGTCACTATAAGCAAATCTCAAATGAAGCTGACGTTACCGCATGTAAACCAAAAGATGTTACAACAAACTAAATACAACAAATGAAAGGAACTTATATGAGGCCCTTAACTAAACATCAAGTTTGTTAATGTGATTCCTTTGAGGCACAAAGCGATGATGAGCTTCTAATTAAACATTGGCAATCTTTCCCTCTCCGCCACTTTCTCGAATTTTATGAGCTTATAATTGAACAATTGAACACTGACAACCCTTCCCTCTCTAATGCTTGCACGAGTTTTATTCTTCATTGTGTCCAACATCTGTCAGATGAAAATAAAAATATAAAAACATTCTGGACATGTTCCATGTAAAATTATGCAATACAACATAAAATAACCTCCAGCAAAGAAACAAAAGCTAAAATTATGGTTATCTCCTTCATCAGGTATATAGAGGTTACCATCAGATATGAAGCAATTGTGATGATGTGCATTACATTCTACCACGGTCTTATACTAAGTTTGTTCGAAATAAACGGATAACTTAATGAACTTCGTAAATTTCTCGTGTATAAGTCATAATCCTCTGTCCAATCTCTTTCTCAGAATCTCTAATTCAGACAACTTTAGAGACAATTTTAGGCCTCTAGCAACAGTTTTAAGAAATTGCCAATAATTAAAAACAAAGTGACAAATGACTTTCCAAGAATACACAATAGTCGTCTGTCTAGGACCTTCTCGGCATCAGTTGTTTCAAGATCTCTAACAGATCACCAAGTTGCTCTTCTAACTAACTACTTAAAATAATGTAGCTAAGCTACTTTTCAATTAATTAAAGCATCAAAGTAGCTAGACCAGAAAGTCTCACTTAAGACGAGCGACCCGTCTTAAGTTTAAGACGGGTCAAGCTCCCCTCACAAAGGGCAAGTGGGGGATTCATTTGCCTCCCACTTACCTCCCCACTTGCCTTTTATGAGGGGGGCTTGCCCCGTCTTAAATGAAAATTTGTGTAGCACGAACTCGTCCAAAATAATCCACCAACTTGCCAAGCCACACTAATTAGAGTATATTATCTCCGAAAACATTACTCTTCTTCGTAATGTGGGCTTTTTAACACCATTATATGCCACTGCTTTTCCTACTATGCTCAATCATCAAATAAACAGCATGTTAGAATATTCCATCCCACTTTTAACGCAAAATTATGAAACAAACAAACAACCTGGCAAATGGAACCCTTCCGAATCACTATATTCAGCCATAAACACCATATTCTCATACACAACATACATGCAGCTAGAATTTGATCACACATGAGAAATGGGGATAAGAATGATGTATATGTCTGATAACATGTTAGTATGTTTCAAATTTACGAATCATAAGAATTTAACTTACTTTTTTTCACATTGATAGCACTGCTTGACCCATCGACCTTAATCTTAGATTTTAAAAATTGTGGTCTCAAAATAATCTCGAAAACATCCTAACGAACCGTTCCCATGAATATTCATCAACTCATAAGGATGTTAGTTAGACTAAAATAACACGATTGCCTGAAAAAAGAAAATCATACCTAAATTTGGAGGAAAGAACGTAAAATACCCATCAAACAAAAAAACATTAGGTCACAAGAACGTTTTGTTTAAAATAGACTTCATCTACAAAAGTATTTAAACATCTCTTTAATTAGGCATTTCATAATACTAAAAACCCTAACTTGGATATGTGTTTCTCTTGTATGCCTTATAACCAAAACCACCATCCGAGCTTCTCTAATATGCCTTATTTCTTCCGACTATTTTCTATGCAGACTGTCTAATAATTAAATCCAACAAAAGGCGATTAGTGTACAAACAAAAGCCTGAGTAGTGTAGTAAAGATCACCATTTCGCTCATACAATGGTGCGTATACTTTAATGATATGTAATGGGTTTTTTCTATAAGCTAATCTCATAAGAACTCACCCAAAAGGCATCACTATAACACAAACGAAGTACATGTTATGTACAAACTTCAATGTGGTAGTCAGGCAATCTATATAATGGCATATTCGACTGGCAGACGTGAAGAAGACGGATACATCCGCTTCAATACTAACCAACAATATCGATCAGCTAAAGAAGATACAATGTTTCCCTAGCAACAAGCCAACAATCATACAATATATTATTGTTAGTAATCACCAAACCACTCATTTTCATCTCAAAACGATGCGTTCCATATTTCATGTGTTGGTCTTGTTTTGGGAATTCTGCCAATCATACCTTTTCCCCAATTTCTTCACTCTCTCTATCTCTCCCGTCTCCTTTCTCAGTGTATTTCCTCAACCACTATCAGCTCATCGCCATCACGATCAGATCATCCTACCTTCTCTATCTTCTCTCATTTGTTAGCTCCATAGCTAATTCCACTCATTTTACCTTATTCATCTTCTCTCATTTTAGAGGTTTGATCGAGGTTTGGATGATCTGTAGAACTCGAATTCAACAGCAACTAAGTGGATGATTATGGTAAGTGGGTATTATGATTATCATTATTTTTTTTTATATAAAAAGTGCCCAAATAACCCTATTTTTCGCCAAACAGGGAGGCATTCTCCCTTTCTTTTCTTTCTAATCTGGGTTCTTATACTTCTTGGTTATCAATTGAGTTTTTTTTTTAAGTTTCAGGAGGGTTCTGATTGATATATCGGTAAATAGACGCCGCTTTCGTAATTAGGGTTAAGATATTATCAAGTTAGCTTGGAATCCTAAGATCAAAATCAAGGTTAAGATACATTGTTTGAATTGAGTAGAGTTTGGTTAGTAGGCTTAGTTATGAACAAATCATCAATTTTTAATTTCAGGGCATTTATAAATATTGCATCTTTATGTTCTTTATGTTTTGGTTTGAGTTGCTTATATGAAAAGTATCATTTATAACATATTTTCCTTCTAAGGCTATATGCTAATTGTACTACCAAGCACCAATTCAAATACGGAACAGGACCAACAAGCAACAATCATTTAATATAAATCCTAAGCATACTCACACGCATCTCAGTCTTGTTAGGCCGCCGATATCGCCGACTCATTTTCCCTTGAGGTGCCATTGTAAATAGCCCCCTGATATCATTAGTTAGTCGAGTTAAAACCTTTAAGTGTTGTCTATATACATAGACAATGTGGCTGATGAAAGAAAATTTTCTGACAATGTAATAACCCTTGAATTGTTGCACGTTTCAGTGTAGTCATACCGACAAAATACAACATGACAGCTCTAGAGGCAACAGTGTTGGCTAAGTAATGGTCGTTAATTAAACCGCAAAATGCAGGTCGCGCCGCCGAACAAACAATCATCAAGATGATATGTAAAAAAACCAAAAAAAGAAATTAATTACCTGCGAGTTGGTTTGAGATTCGAGTCTGAAAGTGATAAAATCATCTCAGCTGTTAAATAAGAGAAAATTAAAACACTTTGGAAGATAATTGTTGAATTAGATCAAAGCTATTGATAATTGATTTTTTGCACAATGACAAACAACTCATGCCCAGAAAACAATAGCAAATTAAAACCCATATCACAGGTTAAAATTGTGAAATTCATAGGCAAAAACAGGAATAAGGATGAAACTATCTCCATGTATAGCTTTTCTTCTTCTACGTTCATGGAGAACAACAACATAGCAATTATAGTTGTTTTTAGGATGAGAAAGTATACAGAATGAAACATATTACTACCTTTGTTTTAAGAGGCGCTTGAATCCATTCTCAAGGGAAGATGAGAGGACTTGTACCTCTAATCATGATGATGCTTAGGAGGACTTGTACCTCTAATCAGTTGATTGAGATTGAGATCAAACAAGATAAACAACAAAGGAAACCAGATCAATCCTTAACCCAAAACATATCAAATTCCATCAACAACTTAAATCAAACCAAACTTAGAATCATGGGAAACTAAGGCGCAATAAAGTAGGTAACTGAGTTGCAGAAAAAAGATATGTGCAAAAGACTACATCTGTATGTCATCAAATCAAAACCTCTTAATTTTCCATCCGGATTTCACATAATTTAGGATATAGACAAATGTATAATGAAAATAGAATCACCTTTTTATCATCGTCATCTTCAAAACTATCAGACTGTTGATGATGATTTTCTTGGAAAAAGAGTTTTGTATGAAAAGGTGAAGGAATCAGGAAGCATCAAGTTTTGTATGAAAATAATTGAGGTGAGAGGCTAAGAAAAGAGGAAGGTAAAAGTAATAGAGGCTCTCTAAACGCTGCGTTTTGGACAGAAAATGAGCTAAGTGCTGCTCGCCGATACTGTTCATTATGAACAGTAGTATAGCTTAGCCACTTTTATATAAGGGGTATAGATATGAGTTACTTCCTCCATTCAACTCCACTCTACCACTTTCTTTTTTGTACACTATTCACAAGCGATCATATAATTGCAATTTTCTCTCAATATATAAGTAAAAAATATATTCATGTGTGATCTTGTTTGATTCGTCTTTACGATTACATTATTAATATCTAACTTTTATAATTTTTGCAAACACGTAGCTAACGATATTTACCGTGCAAAACTCGTCTCGGCAAATGTAAATATTAGACAATTATATTAGCATTATTTAATAAAAAATAATAAAAATCATGGGTCCACCACCTTCTCCCCATTTACAATTATCACTAGTTTTAAACCCGTGCAATTTGCACGGGTTTGTTGTTTCAAAAGTTGTAAAAAAGTTAAGTTTTATATTAAAAATTTATCGTGTTAAAAATTAATTATATTTACAAATTAAGAGTATTATTTAAAGTAAAGCAATAAAATCTGCCTTTTTTTGTCTAATAATTTTAATTGGCCACTGTAAAATTTGAATTATAAATAAGATTTTAGATTTGAACTACGACTTTCTTTAGCTTGCAATTAGTATAAATGTTATATTAGTGTCAAGTGGTTGGGTAATTGTTATAGTAAGATACTCCCTCTTGTCAGCTAAATTTGACTTTCTATTCGGTCTTGTTACTTAAGCAGCCTAAAAAAAGTCCGGCTTATATATGATGAAACAAAATTATTTAGACAAAAATTATCATAAGATTAGTAAGATTAAAAATTGTTAAATCTGTTTTTAGTGTTTTTTCACATAAGAAATTTACTCTTTCACATACGACTTTTACAACTTTACCCTTGTAATTTTTACAATTGGTCTCCTTCTTACTCAAGAGTCTAAGACTCAATAAAAATCAACCACCCACCCACCGCTGTCAACCACCGTACGGTCAGTCACATTAATTTTCAGCCGTCGTCCCTCACACCGGCCTTCAGTCTTCATCCCTCGTACCACCCTCATCCCTATCGACCCACCCTCACCATTCCAGTCAACCTAACAACCGCCGCGCGTGACCACCCTAGCACGCCCCCACCCCTACCCTGCGCGCGATCACTCATGCCACTCGAACCCATCCCCCGTAGCATCGATGGTACGGAGCAACTGCATGGGCTGTTGATAACCTAAACACAATTTGTTCCCAACATAAAATCATGATTGATCTAATTTATGAAAATAGAAAATTGGAATTTTATAATCTATTGGATAGAACATAGATCATCGTCGCTTATTGATTTAAGGCTGTTAATTTGTTTACTCCACCACCAACACCCTTGAAATAAAAATCAATGGTACCCTAGATGAACAAACGTATTAAATTAATTCAATTGATAACAAAATTGTGTAATCTAATTGCTTATCTAATATACATATAATAATTAAGATGAATGATTCAAGTATTTGAGAAGAAAATTGATGAGATTGAGAAGAAACAAAATGGGGGAATTCTTTTTTTCATTTTTAGAGGGAGGGTAGTTTACGGAAATTTTATGACAAAATGTATGTGAAAGAGTAAACTCGTATGTGAAAGAATAATTCCGTTTTTTTATTCACCCCCGTGCATTGGCAAAATGAAAGTTTTGACCCATACATATCTAAAAATGATAGTTATGACCCAATTTCATACAGTATAGTACAAATTGTTACCTAGTAAACATAACAAAAATTGACACGTGCACATTTTAAATGATTTAATTAATTTGTCAAACATTTAAACCCGTGAAATTATAATCTAAAGATATACTATAAGGTAAACAATAATTTTATATGCTTCATAAATCTCATTAAAATATAAGTAACACCATCCGTTTTTCATGTGTTATAAAAAGAATACATGAAAAATTAATGTTAAATTTTTTTAAAGTAATAATTAATATTTACAATACTCGAACAAAATATTACTCCATAAAATAATTACCAAATTACTATTTCCGACCCGAACTCTTACTCTGTAGAAAGAAATAGCTCATTCAAAAGATAATTGGTTAATCTCCCTTAAGACGGAGGTATCCGTCTTAACATCAAAACGGGTTAAATAACATCTCATAACAAAGTTGTTGCTTAGCCCAATATGTTTCACTTTTAGTTTACTCGTTATACTTTGCTCATCTTAAATTTAAGGCAGAGACACTCGTCTTACATATTTGCATTGTGAAAAATAATATGAGACTGGTGAATTTATTATCAGCAACGGATATAAACAAACTCCATATTAACTCATAAAGCTACCCACGACCCATGTCCAAATAAACCCATATCATAATCATATTCATATTCGTATAAAATCTTGAAAACAAACCCTACCAACCCTAGCTTTACTCTCTTTCTCGCCTCTCTTATGTCATCCCTCTTTCACTTGTCTTTTTACTCTCACCCCGCACCATATAAAATTACTCTGTGACTTATCAACACTCTTGAATATGATAATCATTGCACATTCACATGTATGATGTTTTTTATTTGTTTATTATTTTATCAGTTTACAGAAATTTTTTAGCCTTATTTTATTTCTTACTCATTGTATAAAGTGTTGTCATTTATTAGTTCAATTTTTATTTATTTCAGATTTATTTTACAATATTTTTTCTCTGTTGTTTCATATTTTTGTTCATCTTTCTTATAAAAGTAAGGTGTTTCATAAAATAATATGTTGTAAATTGTTTTCTTTTATAAAACAATATGTTATTTCTTTTAAATATTCACTTATATTTTTGGCGCGGTTGAGTTTTGATTATTTTTATAACATTAATATTTTTTATTAGTAATTTTTCTCATGATATTATCATTTTTTGAGTCAGATATCCGTTAAGCTTTTATTTTTAATTTAATTTATTAGTTTTTGTATATTTTTTGTGAGTAAAGTTTTATCTTTTGGTTTACATCGGCTTATATTAGATTCTTGTGTTTATTTTTTACAGTTTTAACTGGATCTTTTAACACCTTCACCCTCAATTCACACCCCTCTGCCGCCACCCTCAACACTTTGCCGCCACCGCCGTCTTACCCATAAAAATTTGGTTGTTCGAATTTGTAATATGAAGTTTAGTACTGATTTTATATAGTTTTTTGTAATTTTTGATGTTGATGTTGTATTAGTAAGTACTTTCAATAATAAAAGTAGGATATTAGAGGGTAAATAATTAGTGTGAAAAGGATAGAGTAATTAAATAGTGTGTAATTCTTGTGGGTCCTACTCACCTAGAAAAATGGGGAAAAAAGCTGAGTTTTTTCCAGCCAATAGGAAGGCTGGAAAAAACCCAGCTTTTATATATAGGGAGATTGCTAGCTAAGTTGTACAATACGGGATAGAGCAGTTGTATACTTCTTGTACACTTCCCAAATACCTGATGGTGGGGTATATTTTCATAAATTGGGAAGTTTGTAAAGATGACGTGGATCATTCTGATGCTTTTATTTGCTTGTGTTTTAATAGAAGTAGGATTACTCCCGCCATTCATTTCTTTTCTTCCCATTTCTTTTTTCACAGTCTCCAAGACGGAATTTTGACCAAACATTTCCGTCCTGTAAATGTTACTTTTTGTCGCGGAAAAATATATTTTGTGAAAGATGATTTTATAATAAATGTTAATATTTGAGTTTTGTGTATCAATAATTTTTATTCTTCAATATATTTACGGTAAAAGTTAGGTAACTTTGATCCTCAAGAATGAAATGGGAAGAAAATAGGTGGATGAAAGGAGTATATAATTTAATTTATAAGTATATCGATATTATTGTTAATATTATTTTCCAATAAAACTGACATGACTAATCAAAAACAATTTACGATTATATCATATTTCAATATAAGGAGAGTATTTTTAGTTACATGATTATTTTCTTAATAACTAGATTTTATGCCCGTGCGATGCACGGGTCTACGTTAATGTCATTTTCATAATTTTCCTATAACAATTAACTTGTAAAAATAAACTTTTGAAATTTTAAGACTATAATAAAATATACTCCGTAATTTTTAAGAAAATAATATTGATATATTGATTCAACTTATATTTTAAACATATTTTACTAACCTTGCCAGGAATCAAGTTATATTTGATTTATATGACTCGAAAAATGATCCAAGATACCTAAGAATTAAGCTCTCTAAGACAGTGTTTAAGAGAATCAAAAGATTTTGGGTTGATCACCCTACCTTATGGTAATTGTCCGATATCGGGCAATTCTACTATTTATAGGTATTAGTATCTTCACCACACTTACATTATTTTTCAAGGTGAGATATATAACATACTAAGAATTACACCAAGTATATGCAAATAACATGAGATTCTATAATGATAACATATTTTTATTACGAATCTTATAATTAGATTATTTTCATAATTAATACAAAATTTTAAGAGCTCTCTAAAACAATATTTGAGAGACTTAAACGATTTTAGATTGATATCTAAGTCAAAGGACGACTCTTATGTATAATCGCATGATCACTCCAGCTTATGATATTTCTTCGATGTGGGATAATTCCTCTATTTATACATAGTATATTTCCCACACTTATATTATTTTTCAATGTGGGACAAATAACATATTTAGTTGTACACCATTAAAATTATTATTTATGATACTTTATTAAATTTTTATTTATGATATTTTCTTAAATTAATTTTGATGATGTAATAAATTTCATTATGGCGGGGATAATAGTACAAACTTTTAAGAGTTCTGTAAGATAATTCTTAAGAGATTCAAAATATTTTGGGTGAATATCTAACTTTGAAAGATGACTCATTTTCACAATATTTTTTGGTGAAATGAAATGTAAAAGGTTTTATATAAAAATTATAAACATCACTTGAATATAATATAGGAAATGTAAAATTTTAAGAGTTCATTAAAACAATACTTAAGAGACTAAAATGACTCCAATTTATAATCATATTTTTTATCACTCTACGATAATTTTACAATTTACACTTAGTATATATATTTACCACAAATACATTATTTTTCAATGTGGGACTAATAACACATTAAGTAGTTTATCATCAAAATTATTATTTATGATATTTTCTAAATTAATTTTTAATAATGTGAATTTCACAATTGTGACGATTATAATACAAATTTTTAGAACTCTTCAACACAATACTTAAGAGACTTAAAAAATTGTGGGTTTATATATACTTAAGTTCAAGGATGACTATTATTTATAATCATAGAATCACAATATGTTATAATAATTCTTTTATGTGGGACAATTTACTATTTATATGTAATATATTCACCATACATACATAATTCTTCAATGTGAGACTAATAAAAAACTAAGTAGTACATCTTTTTCTATATAATATTTATTTCTTAACTGTTACTAAACTATTTTATTAATATTAGAATAATAAAAATATATTTTAAAGGTCACTTATTATATTTTAAAAGTCTGTTATTAACAATATAAAAAAAATGATCATATTTATGATCACTCCACCTTATGATAATTTTTCAATGTGGGATAATTTTATTATTTATACATAGTATATATTCACCAGTCACCATAACTATATTGTTTTTCAAATAACACATTAAATAATTTATCATCGAAATTATTATTTATGATACTTTTCTAAATTAATTTTTAATGATGTAAATTTAATTATAGTTTAGATTATAATACAAAATTTTAAGAGCTCTTTAAGACAATATGTAAGAGGCTCAAAATATTTTGGGTTGAAACTTTATTTCCAAATATGATTCTTATTTGTAATCATAAGATCACCCACCTTATGATAATTTTCTGGTGTGGGATAATTCTACTATTTATAAGTAATATATTCACCATACCTACATTATTTTTCAATGTGGGACAAATAATATACTAAAAATTATACCAAGTATGTGCAAATAAATAGTATGAGTTGCTATACTTTCGAAGTTTTTTTTACCACGAATGTAACTATATTATCTTCATAATTTTTTTTACGATGCTTAAACTTTTTTAATAATACTTTTTTAAATTAATTTTTGATGATGTAAATTTAACAATTGTGGAAATAATAATACACAAAGTTTTGAGAAATCTCTAAGACAATACTTAAGAGACTTAAAAGATTTTACTTTGATATATAAGGGTCAAAGGATGATTCATATATATAATTATAGGAGATTTTACTTTTATATATAAGGTCAAAGGATGATTCCTATATAAAGTTATAGGATCACTCACCTTATGTTACTTTTACGATGTGGACATTTTTACTATTTATACATAATATATTCATCACGTCTACAAACTTTTGAGAGATCTTTAAGACAATTTTAAGAGATTAAAAAAAAATTTGGGTTAATACCTAAGGTTTAAGGACAACACCTATTTATAATCATAAGATTAACCACTTTATGTTATTTTTCCGATGTGGGATAATTCTACAATTTATACGTAATATGTTTACCACATTAATAATATATTAAGTAGTACACCATCTTTTTCTTTAAAATATATATTTCTATTATTTTTATTTTATATAATAATTAAAAGATTATCCACTTAATTTTTTATATCCAAAGTATTATGTACGAAACTTTCCTAAATTAATTTTTTTATGATGTAAATTTCACTATTGTAAAGATAATAATACAAACTTGCAAGAGATCTCTAAGACAATACTTAAGAAACTCAAAAGATTTTGGGTGGATACATAAGTTCCAATTATGACTCCTATTTATAATCATAGGATCACCATATCTTAAGGTAAATTTTCGATGTGGGATAATTCTACAATTTATACTGTTGGACCAATTTGATAGTTTTGATAATGACATGTGTTTACGTAATAATATGTTTTACTCGATATATCATATGCGTGTAATTGTGTGCTTTAGTCTTATTATAGCTAACAACAATTATGAGAAGAAAGATCAAAGTAGGCATAACTTTGCCAAAGTCTGTTGAGACCAAAGTTTTATAAACAATCTTCAGGAATAACTTTGGAAGTGAACTGGAAGTTATTAGCTAACCAGGATAACTTTAAGGACAAATCGCTTCAAAACCAGATCTAGATAATACTACACAAGACTCGAGAGGGAGGGTCTTTGGTGATCAAGATGGAAGAGATGACCGTATACGAAGATCTTTGTGAGATTAGATAGATAGGTCTCATTCGGTTAATATCCATTCGAGAGAATTTTATTTGGTTCAAGAAGTATAGCTTAGCCTATGATTTTGAATGATTTAAAAATATTGATGCCATGATTTGAAATAAATGTTTTGAATGTTAAAAGTGGAAAGAGTTTTATTTTATATTTCAACTATTTTCTAGAGAATATATTATGGAGATTCTATTGGTTAGTAATACAACTTATGGCTTGTCTGTCATGCTACCTAGGGTTTCTAATATATTCTATCTCAATTTGTTGTTAACCTAATTAGCCCACCTAGTGTTTGAGCCATCTAGGGTTTCGTGTAAACCTAGTTTGTGCCACCTAGGGTTGCGTGTCTCCTAGGGTTTCGTGAGTTAGAGGATTTCGGCCAACCTAGGTTGTTTCTTTAGTTTACCTAATCTAGGATTCTACTACTTCCTCCGTTCCATTTGGTTGTATACGTTTGCTTTATCACGTATGTCAATGCTCATTTTGTTTTGTTTATATCTTTACTTACATATTACTAAAAATTATAAAAATTTGGTATTAATATTGTACTTGGTAAGACAATTGAAACAAGATCTCACATGACTATCTTTTATGTTATATATTAGAAGTTGTACTAAAAAATTTTCTCACCTATGAATAGTGCCCAAAAAGCAAACGTATACAATCAAATGGAACGGAGGAAGTATATCTTTACAACAATATTTTGAGATATTAAGATAAATATATTTCTATAAGATAAACCAAATAATATTTTGAGATAAAGATATTTCTAAAAGATAAGCAAATATTATTTTATGGAAAGATAAGTATCTTTATTAAATATGATACTAGGGTTTTAGATCTACTATAATTCTTCTACTATAAATACTCATTCACATATCAATTGTAATTGACACGACATACACACGAAATACACATATTTTACACGGCTATTATTTTACTTGTGTTGATTTTCCAAAATCGTTTTAAAGCAAACCTTTGAGCAAATATTTATTATTTTTTAGAGTTTGTTTTTAAAAGAGTCGTGCATCAATTATTATCAATCGCTTGAGTGAAATACGTTATTGGATAATAGTACATCATTATAAGCTTACAATTCTTTAACGGGAATTTGTGTGAGTTATATTGTACTTTCTTATTAGCGTAAGATAGTATAGAGTATTTAGCGATACTCACCTTGAGTTATAATCATAGTGTTGATTATACGCGTGGGTTGGTAATTTTTGTAATCCGTAGAAAGGTACTAAAAATTATTAATCGAGAATAGTGGACGTAGGTTTCAACTTGTGAAACTGAACCACTTCAAAAATCACGTGTGTCTCTCTCTCCTTTTCGTTATTTCGTTACTAGTACTTTGATTAATTAATTAGTTGATTTTAATCTATAAGATCAAATAATTAATTATATATCATATAAATCGAAAAAGTGGGGCTAGTTTTTAATACTCAATTCACCCCCCCCCCCCCCCTCTTTCGTATTCGATCAATAGACTCTTCAATAGTCTTTAATGACGCTTCCTAATGTTCCTTGTATCATGTTCATTTATCCCTACTCTCTTGAGAGGTAGTTTTTCTTATTAGCTAACGTAAGGGTTAGTAGGTGTGTTTTGAAGAAGTTTCGAATATGGTACCTAACCGTCCTATTAAACTAGTTTTATGTTTAGATGATTATAAGGAATTGAGGATAAACTTAGGATGAAACTCTCCTAGTGGTTTTAGACTATGAAAACTTAATGTTGCAATATCATTTTGAGGATCGAAATAAGCATAATGATAGTTGGTAGTTGTGGTTAAGAATTTTAGTGATTCTTTAAGTGTTACTTGGGACATTGTGGTCTTTAAATGTT
>JAIUZE010048394.1:0-39431 GCA_022085475.1 Heliosperma pusillum
ACTAAGAAACCCGTCTTCTAGTCTTCTCCTAAAATATACGAGTCACCAAACTCGTCTTCAACATCGTCCCCTATAAGAAATGATAAGAAAAACATTATTAGAACTTAAACTTGATTTTCCATAATTAAATGTTGAAAACGATTTTGTCGGATTTGAAATTAAACCGTACTTGAAGATGGAGAGCGAAGAGGAGATTCTAGAAATATAAGTTCGGACGGATTTAATTAAGAAATGAAGGTTTTATGATGATTTTGCTCAAGAACGACGAAGAACAAATGAAGAACGACGAAGAACGAATGAAGAACGATGAAGAACGATTAATTAGATCTTAAGTTGATTTATTGTAAAATGAAAAAGTTGTTAGTGAGTAATGGTGGGAGAGGAGCCGTGTAATTATAGAGGAATTAGTGAGTCGGGTTTTGAAATTGTTGTTACGGAATTGACTCGGATTTTATAATTATATTACGGTAATTGATTAAATATAATTAAAGATTAAGTTAATTAAACTAAATATCAAGATATTATGTTATTGTAATGAAAAGAAAGAAAATATCAAGGCTTAAGAGGGGAAAAAGAGACGTGTGAAATGGAGAGGAATCGGGTCTGTTTTTACGCGATTTGCGGAGGTTAAGTTGACAGACCGATAAAGTTACAAATATCGTAGATATTTTTATTAGTTTAATCATATTAATTAAAAGATTGATATGAAGTGGAAAAAAAGTGACAGGGGCGTGGGACTCATTTCAATGTCGGGTTCGGAGCTAAGTTGGCCGGAATAGTAAATGACGTCGGGATTAAAACCGTAAAAGTTATTACTTAATTAGAATAAATTCAAAATAATTATTATTATTAACTTATCATAAATTCAAATAAATCTAAATAAAAATAAATTAAAAATATTTATTTTTTTAAATAAAATTCGGTCTTCAAACTTACAAGGCGAGTCGGGAAAAAGTCAACGAAAGTCAAAGTTGACTGAAAAATCAAGAAAAGTCAAAGATGACTTAAAAGTCAAGAAAAGTTTATGACGACTTAAAAGTCAAGAAAAGTCAATGACGACTTTAAAAAGTCAAGAAAAGTCAAAGACGACTTAAAAGTCAAGAAAAGTCAAAGATGACTAAAAACGGGATTTTCATGAAATCTCTCAGAAATTCCAAATACGAACTCGGAATTTCAAAATACGACTCGAAACAATAAATTCTATTTTAAAAACTTAACCTTGCTGAAAGTATCCTTAAGAAATTTTACTAGAAAAATTGGGTACTTTTCGGGTTGTTACAAAACCTATTTCTTACAAAGGGGTATCATATTACCTTCTAATGATTCTCACAAAGCCATTCATACACCTCCAGCACATTACAATCTCCATACACCCACTTACCATTACTATATACTTCTAAGAACCTGTCTCTGACCTTACATAACTTCCTCCATGCCCACCTAGTTGATGATGTAGGCTGATATATCCACCGATCTCTCCCTTTGAGATAAATGTGATCAATCCAATGAATATTTTTCTATTCCGCATGGTAGGATCGATATATTTTTTTGTATTCCGCAAGTGGATAATATAACACCCTCGATTTATAATAATGGGTAAGTTACTCAAGCCATAAATTTTATAAATTCCTTTTTGACTTTTATTGGTTAAAATATTTTAAATCGATCACTTATGATTTTGTAGTTTTCAATTGATGTTAAATTGAATTTAGTTTAGTTGGGATGAAAGCGTCGCATTTCAATATGTTATAAGTCCGTAATCAAACTCTACTCGGGTGATGTCTTAAGTTATGTTCTGAACTCGCGTACCCGACCAAGTGATATAAATACTCGACCGAGTAAGTCATGCTCGACTGAGTACATTTTTTACTCGACTTAGTATGACGCAATTAGAATGTTAGTCGGGCGGTTGATTAGGGGTTAATAAGTGGAATTATTTTCTTAATCAGTTTACGCTTCTTGATTTCCCAAAACCTATTCTCTCAATCTCTCCCTAATTACTCAAGAAACCCTTGATCATCTCGTGCCAGATCGGATCCTTGCAAGGTCTATTGATTACTTTGGTAAGTGTTCTTGATTAAGATTTGTTTGTAGTGGGTTTATAACCCTAATTGGATTGGGGAAAAGGGGATTGAATGTTGCTTATATGATATTGAATTGTATAAGAGGGGACTTTATAGAAAAACGCTTTTGACTTGGTTGCTATTCACGAAAATTGCAAAAAGGTAGGGTTTCCCTACTCAGTATTAGCGTTATTGATTGATGAGATGATATTGTTATTGTGATATTAATAATGTTGTCATTATTGATATTGATGATGCTCAATGTGGTGACGATGATGGAGGTTAGGGTGTTGTGATGGTTACTACGGTTATTATGGTTTGGTGATTTTGTTGGGAGACAGATTACACCCCGAGTTCGCCCCTGTAGTTATCCCGCTACGTGGGGGATGTGCTTATTAATGTCCCGAGTTTATCTCGTTGTCGTGAGATAGAAGTTCGACGCCTGTGGCTGCAGTCCAGGGTCAATTGGAGGTTTTGTAGAGCAGGCTGGTAACCTCAGTCTACAGAGGTGTCCGCTGCGGTGGCTCTCCGGTTTCTTCTTTGCTCGTGCTTATCTTGTGCGTTGGTTGGTATATGAAAATACTAACCCTCTACTGTTTTGCAAAACTGATGTGATCTTATGGGGGATGGTGAGTAGTGTGATCGGAAGTAGTCGTTTGCATTGCGTTGGGATCGAGGATGGGATCACTGCGTCATGTCTTAACTTAATATTGTTTTTTTATAATTTGGAAGTACTCTAGGTATTGACATGTTGGTACGGGAATGTGAGGTATTGAGGTGGTAATTACTAATTAGTTGTGTTGTCGGGTTAACCTTTGTGGTATTGGGTGTCAAGAATGTGGATTTGGGAGTAAGAGGAGAGTATGTGTCGTAGTACTGTGGCTTTGAGGCTGACGTTTGGGATATATTGGAATCTAGCTTTCTTGTTGGGATTGCCTATGTGTTATTATTAGCTAGTTACTCGTAAGATGAATTAAGTAGACAGAGAAATGAGAGTTTTGTGTAGCGCTCAGAGGCAAAGTGTTGAGTTAAGTATTGGTAGTAAGTGCGTGTCGAATAAGATTATCTTATCATGGTTTGTATAGTCTTCTTATGGGTAATAGAGTCATTAGTTTGGTAGTATGTTATGCCGGTCATGTGATGATGCGAGTCTCCGTGAGTTCATTAGAGTATCGAGTTTTGAGAGCTTGCAGTAAGTATATGTTTGGCATATGTATAGAGGTCGTATCATATTGTTATCGTTTCTTAGTTGTTGTCTCACGGGTTTAAGAGTAAAGTCTAATCAGTAGAGATTTATTAGGCGTGATTGTGGGGATTCCTTGCTCTTTTAGATTTGGCAGTGTTGGGATGATATGGTATGGTCGTGATAAATGAATGATTTAATGTTTTGTGTTGAGATTTTCGGGTGGATTCGAGGTGGATTGAGGAATGGATGGTGTTGGGATTTTACTATATTTGGCAGTGTTGGCATTAAGGTATTAAGCGATCTTGGTAAGACGGGATGATCTAAATAAAGGAAATTCACCCATCCTAAGAAGAAATGAAAGTGAACTTAACTATCTAGTTCTTTTTCATAGATAAAAAGAAATGAAAGTGCACTTTTTTGATATGAGTAATACTTTAAAATCCTAAAGCACTAGTCATTTTAACCTATGGTCTCATCCCCATGTTTCGCCTTTTGTGAGTGTAACACCTCCATATTGTAAAGAGCCTTATAAGACCTCTCTAACACATGGGATTGCGACCATCTCGGTTGTCAGAGGTAGTACATATCAAATCAAGCGATAAAGAAACAATACTTAGTTATAAAATTATTTAATTCATTACATGTTCTCCAAAACAGACGACTTACCGTATGACCAAACAATCCAAACTAACAAAGTATTTAATTAATGTAATCAACAAATGTATACGACTCCAAAAGATGCTAAGAGGAAGCTAGATTCGATGTAGTGATCCAATCCTCATCCCAACGCCGGTTACGGATTACCTGTGATCACATGCTCACCATTCTTCAACGGATCACAATAGTTTTGTAAAAAGTAACGGGGTCATTAATCGTACATACCGACCAATGTACAAGATAAGCACAAGGGAAAGAGAAACCGGAGGTCCACCGCAGCGGACACCTCAGTAGACTTTGGTTACCATCCATGCTCTCCAAAAACCACCAATTGTGGCTGGTTTTTGAGTTAAGCGAATTGAGACTCGTTAAGGTATTAAAGTATTATTATAGGCATGGGTGTTAAGTTGTGGTATTATTATAAAGAGTGTCGAAAGATGTGTGCTTTGGGTGTTGTGTTATTATTAAAGGACGAGTGTTGGTAAGGATTAGTTCGAATGTCTTGTGGATGAATTTTTATGTAGTAAGGGCCGATGTATGTATTTTTGGAATTTCGGGTTAAGATGTTGTATCGGAGTGTGACGATTTGAGGGTACCTTTAGTATGTGATGATGCTAGTGTTAGCTTCACTGCTGGCTTCTTTGTTGGTAATGAGGGTGTGAACTTCGACGGCGAAGTTCATTTTTAAGGAGCGAAGAATGTAATAGTTCGTATTAGTTTAGTAAAACTTTTAATTTATTATTTGTCTTAGTGTGTTTGATGGAGACTTTGTGTTGGTTTGTTCCGAGTTGTTATGTGATTAGAAGAGTCCTTGAGTTTGGAATGTTCGGAGTTTGGTTAGAGGTCATAGAATTTCGTTTGTTGTATAGGTGTTGTTGTGTTGTCTATGTTGTTTGTTTGGTTTGAGTATAGGTTGTGAACTTCGAGGACGAAGTTCGTTCTTAAGGAAGAAAGACTGTAATACTCCGTAATTCTAAGTACTTGCCACTCGGCCGCGTAAAGCTTTTTCGACTGAGTGGAATGTGTACTTGGCTTAGTAGTAAGTATTCGGTCGAGTAGGTTGGTCTGTTGTTTGAATAGTGTTCTGTTCTTGGTGTACTCCGCTGAGTGTGGCAAGCAATCGACCGAGTAAGTCGTACTCGACCGAGTACATGTTGTACTCTTTCGACTACACAGGTTTGAGGAGATTTTGCGGACGGTTTGATTAAGGGTTTTAATAAGAGATTAAATCACAATTTACAGTTTTACGTTTCAAAATCAAAACCCTATTCTCTAAAAACTCTATCAAAACTCTCAAGAACAACCTTTATCATTCCGTGCCGGATTAGATCTCTCATTGCCTTATTGATTGCATCGGTAAGTAACTCTACTAAGTGATTTCGTTTGAATAATTGAAATTCTAATCTGAATTGGGGGAGGGCTATTTGAATATTTATTGATTTAGATAAATAGTATGATTGTTAGGGAAGGGATTCATAGAAGAAGACTCTTGATTGATTGCTAGTGAGGGCTTGCGAAATTTCGAGAAGGTAGGGTTTCCCTACTCAATATTGTTTATGCTAATTAATGTGATAAGATTAGTGTTACTTGTTGTGATTGATGATGATGATGGAGTTCAGGTGGAGGTTTGGTTGTTACTATGGTTACTGAATGGTGATTTTGGTGGGAGACGGATCACACAACGAGTTCCCCCCGTAGTTATCTCGCTACGTGGGGGTGTGTACATTAATGTTCCGGGTTTATCACGTTGCGGTGAGATGGACGTTCGACGCTTGTGGCTGCGGTCATGGGTCAATTGGTGATTTTTCTAGAGCATGGATGGTAACCTGAGTCTACTGAGGTGTCCGCTGCGGTGGCCCTCCGGTTTTTCTTTCCTTTTAGCTTATCTTGTACATTTGTCGGTATGTACGTTTACAGACCTCGTTAAAATTTATAAAACTACTGTGATCCGTTGGAGAATTGTGAGCAGCTGATCATTGGTAATCCGTAAGCTTCGTTGGGATGAGGATGGGATCACTACGTCGAGTCTAGATTCCGCTTAGCATCTTTTGGAGTCGTATAGATTAGTTTATTACATTACTTAAATACTTTGTTACTTTGAGTTTGTTTGGTCAAACGGTAAGTCGTTTGTTTTGGAGAACATGTATTGATTTAAATAATTTATTAACTAAGTATTGTTTCTTTATCGCTTGATTTGATATGTAGTACCTCGGGCAACTGAGATGGTTGCATTCCCATGTGTTAGAGAGGTCTTGTAAGGCTCTTTAGAATAAGGGCGTGTTACACTCACAAGAGGCGAAACATGGCGATGAGAGCATAGGTTAAAAATGACTAGTGCTTAAGGAATTTAAAGTATTACTCATATCAAAAAGTGCACTTTCATTTCTATTCATTCATGAAAAAGAACTCCATAGTTAAGCGTGTTTCGTTGGGAGTAATCTTAGGATGGGTGGATTATTGGGAAGTTCTCGACATGCGCATGAGTGAGGACAAAATGTGCTGTAAATAAAGGACTCGTGTTCATCTGTGGGTAACGTACACAACATGTCAATCTTCTCTGGTTACCGCTCCGACCCCAGGGTTTTGGCCGAGGTGATACAAATAATCTCAAACCCAAAGGTAACAGCTCAATCCAAACGAAATTAATAATTAAATTAACTAGATTACTTAACGAACTAATAAAATGCTCAAGGCTATTTATCAATGGATTAAATTCACTGCGGTTTATTAAATCATTCACACTTTTTAGGATGGATTCGATAAATAAAAATAAAGTTTTGTCGTTACAATTTAAAAACGACTTTATTTCAAAATAAAAAAATCATTCCTTTTTAGTAAGAGTAGGTCATGCTTAAGACCATCTTAAATTTACGACCTCTTACAATTTTTTTTAAATATTTTCTTTAGTTAAATTTATTATAAGTATCGTCTTAACTTAGCATGATTTTAATAAAGAATTTGTAATATAGTAAACACATGAACACACATGAACACACAAGACATATATCATCCTATTTATTATAAGTATCGTCTTAACTTAGCACGATTTTAATAAAGAATTTGTATTATAGTAAACACATGAACACACAATACATATATCATCCTATTAAGTCCTTATTGCATTCAGGGACATTACAACCCATAAATTGCAAAAATGGGTAGCAATCTTCACAGAAAAGGTAACGAATAATATGCTTATCCTTTAATTTTGATAATCAAAATAGAACAAAATCACTTATATGGTCAATTTCATGAATAATATTTGAATGCATGATATTATTCTAATAATAACCAACTAATGTAAGAGCATATCCTATATAAATATGTTTGAAGTATTAGGCTCATACTATCAAGCAAAACTTGCATTCATTTAATTTTCTAGTACTCAACTAAGTTCAAATCTTCATTGTGAAAATGGCTGCGTCTTCTTCACTCGATAACTTGAAGCCAACCATTGTGTATATATTATTTTTCTTACATCTTCCATCTCAGGTACCTTGCATTAATCATATTACTACTATTTATTTGACACCAATGTTTACATAAAATAACGTACTAACTAGTCCAAATAATCTCATCAAACTAGTGTTTAGGTTTTCACTAACCAACTAACCACCATAAAATCACCGCAAAATCTATAATATGACCGTCGTACATGCGATGATGAAAATGTGATAACTTTTGTATAAATAGTGACCAATTTTTGGTGAATAATGACCACTTTTTTAGACAAAATCTTGGCCTTTTTTTAAGTGATCATTATTTAGTAGACCTGTCAAACAGGCCGGGCGGGTCGGGTCCCTGGTCGAGTCATACGGGTCGGGTCAGAATATGGGTCGAGTCAAATACGCGTCTCGGGTCGGGTTAGGGTCAGAATACGGGTCAGGAAAAACTGTAGAACAACTTTTATTTTATCATTTTTTTGCCGGAGAATCATAGTTTTATAAATTAAATAATATTTAATATTAATAATATAGTTGTATTAATTACTTATCGCACTTATATTTGGAAATTTATAAAATTAAAGTTATTTTAATAATTATTTTATTATTTAATCCTATAAAAAGTATATAAAATTAATTTTTTTAATTAAAAACTAAAATAAATATTTTCAATTTATATTTTCGAATATAATATTAAAATATTAATATTATAATAATATTCTTCATTTATCTTTGACCGAACGGGTCGGGTCGGGTTCAACCCTAAAAATAACGTTCATTTCGGGTTCGGGTCATTCCGGGTCGCGGGTCAAGATTAACGGGTCTTTGACCCTAAATTACTGGGTCGGGCGGGTCGGGTTTTCGGGTTGGGTTTAGTTTTGACAGCTCTTCTATTTAGCATAAAGTGGACACTTTTTTAAAAAGAGGTCGCGACATTTTTCCAACTTAATGGGAAAAAACGATCACACCTTTGAACTACTGTAAAATCACTGTACTATGGATATTTGATATGACCCTCTAACATAATTTATATAGGTCAACTATTTTAATAAAATCTATATATTGTGTTTTAGAGGGTTCTCCCTTGATCACCCTCTAACATACCTTATATCTGTAAAATCACAATATTAACGAAATTAGATATTACCCTCTTACATACTTTATATAGGTCAATTATTTTAATAATACCTATATTATGTGTGTTAAAGGGTTTGTCTTAGATCACCCTTTAAAATATTTTATATCGCTCAGTTATTTTAATAATACCTATGAATCATCTAACCTTATTCTTAAATAATCTTTCATTCTTATTAATTAACTTCTGGGTTCACTACAAGGTGGAAGCGAATTAGCTACGAGTATTTCAGTAGCAAATCACTAGTTTTCGGTAGCTAATTACAAATAGAGACGAAATTTGCAACGGTAGATGGTTCGTAGCTAAAAGCCTTGTCGCTAATTTTGCTACGGAATTGGCTACCAAAAAATAGCTACTATATTCGAAGTAGCTACTTTTGCGACAGTTTTAGAGACGAAAGTTTAAGTAGTTACATTAACTACCATAAATAGTATAGTAGCTAAAATAGTGACTGAATTAGAGACCATTTTAATTGTTGCAAAATTGCCACGTCACCCTACTACCGCCTAGCTCGTCGAACATGCATGCATGTCCATGCACCACCTCTAGAGAAATTAACAATTTATGTTGATAAAAGGAATCGATCCCCTGATCTACAACACCATAATTGACATTCTAAGCATTAAGGCACATGAAGATTAATGATTATTTGGGTAATGAATATCTACTTAAGGTAAAAGTCATTGTTACGTATGAGCATTATAAGGTACTTTTTAATAATAATTATAATAATATTAGTAGAATATGATAATAATTCAAAAGTATATTTCACATTGATATTTATTTTGTATTAAATGTACAATATACATGATAGTGAAAATTAACTTTAGCTACCAATGTATTTCCGTAGCAAAAAAACTAAAATTAGATACTAAATTTGCTACTCACTTTGTGTTGTCTCTATATTAATTACGTACTTATATATTAATTTTCTTTGGTCTCATAGGCAGCGACTAAATAGATTGTTCTGTTATATTGTGTCGACGTATATAGATACAACTCTAGCTAACGACAAATTTTCGTATCTAAAAACTTAAATTGGATACTAAATTTGCTACCTCTTTTATTTAGTCTCTTAAATAGAGACGTAATTTGCTACCATTATAGTTTGGTCTCCTATGTAGAGACTAAATATATTTTTTTGTCTCAACATTACTCGCTAAGTTATATATTTAGCTACCAAGTTTCACTCAGTTGCTAATTCAATAGTTAAAGCATCATTCTCTTGTAGTGGTTTAAGGAAACATTTGGTCATTAATAAGTGTAAAAATAATTAAAAATAAAAAATAAAAAAAAATTCTTACATTTATATGCAAATGCTATCACAAAAGTGATTTTGAATGAGAACTTTTCTATAGATCAGGAGTAATAAAGTCACAGTAGAGTTGTGCAGACGGTAAAACTCAAACTAGAAAAATTATTTTTAAATGGAGGAATTATATCTATGGATTAGACTTTATCCGTGATAATATTTTTCATAATAATGTACACACCTCGTATTATCTAAAAGGTACTCACAATAGAATTTGTTGAAACATATGCAGATACCATGTGATGAGGACACTCCTTCAGTCCCGGTGTAGTGATTCAATGATGATTGGGCATTACTAGCAATTTGAGTCTTAAATTGTTTTTGTCAAGTCCTTTAATTTACTTTCTTTTATATTTATTAGTTTTTGAGTTTGAGTTCAACAATGTGCACCCCTGTACCGATTTACTCATTGTCATTTTTTTATTGATAATAAAAATTTATTGGCCATTATATTCATGTCCTTTTACAGTAATACTTGTATACATCGGTTACACACATGACTAGCTAACCCATCACTTATTTTACTTAGTTATTCTATCTTTAGTAACCTCCACTAACTAGCATGATTGAATAATAAGGCCATATGGTTTAGAAGCGACTTACTCATCTTTTTTTTTTATTGATAATAAAAATTTTCTTTATATCCCAAAATTATACAGAATACAAGTTACAACAAAATAACTTCATGGACGTCACTAACTTATGCTATAAAATGCCCAGATTTTTCATTGTAGGTTACGTTCACTAATGTTAAAACTTTACGTAATTTTACTCTCACATATATGGCTACTCTCTCCATCCGGTCATTTGTTGACCTTTTGTGTTGGCACAAAGACGAAGGAAATAATGGGGGAACATTTGTAATTTCACTTAGTGGATGACAAGTGGACAATGGTCCCATTGGGTGATCATACTCATAGAATTCCTTCCTAATATAGAAAGGACAACAATTCACTAAGACACCCTAAAAAGAAATAGGGCAACAATTGACCGGGATGAAGGGAGTATTATTTAATATACAAGAATAATTCTTGTCAATTCCAACTTTGATCAACCGAGCTGCGTTATTTCATTACCATGAACACTAAACTATCGATTTATAGTTAAGTTTAGATGAATGTAAATAGTATTATCAACTAGTAAGTGCACGGTGCAACTTTAAAAAAAAAATTCGGAATCAATAGAAAAAAATTAACAATATTTCAAACTTCTTTTACTCCATTTTAGTGTATACTTGTCACAAAATTCCTCCTATAGATCTAGAACGTCATATTTGATTTTTCGATAAAGGTAATTAATATTATAAAAGGAACGAAAGTTCAATGTCGAATTACTTATTAGATGCCTATAATTCCTATAATTCTAAGATTAGGCTCGGCCCAAATCTATGACAAAACCTTTTGATAACAACCATGGATTAGATGTGGACAAAAAAATACATCAAATACATTAAATCCAAATATCCTACTCCATTACAACAAAATCAGAGGATTAGGTACGCCTAAACACATCTCTCTCAAAAAATTGAATCACATTCTCTATTCTTCTATCAATATATACGATAAGCCATGAGGTTCTGAATCAAAAGATCATCACGTTCTTTGATAGGAAGCTTGTTGATCAATGGATCCTTGTTTTCAGATCAGTTACAATCTTTGAAGCATGTCTTTTAGGATTAAGTAACTTGCGGTCGATTCTGTACACATTCCTTTGTCACCAAATATGGTACATTCAAGCATTGTTGGTGTCGTTATTAATGCCAATTTTCAATTTAGAGCTCCCTTTTGTCCTTCTTGAATTCAAGATGTTCTTGTAAGAAAGTGGCGTCCCCATCCACTTCTCAACCTGAACGATGACTATACGGCTATACTTAGAGACAAAGAATAAGTGATCAGAACATTCCATGTCGGTCTCGCAAATACAACAGGTATTGATATCAATAATGCCTAATTTATTTAGCTTATCTTTAGTGTTGAGGCTACTATATTGATGGATCCAAGCTATAACACCATGTTTTGGGATAGTGCATTTGTTCCAAATCAGACTAGCCAAGATACCGTTTGACCTTTTATCTTTAAGGAACTCGTAACCTTTAGCAATGGTGTAGCCTTGCCCTTTATGATAGACAAAATCTTTAGTTGATAAACGGTTGAAAGTAAGTTTCTACCTTGGCAAAAAAAAAAAATCCATTCGCATCTACTGATGTTCGGAGGGTTATAGTTATGTCAATTAGTATTTTTGATATAAGTGTGTTGACCTATTTGACCCACAAGTGGCCACTTTCAATAACAGTCCACCAAACCAGTTTACCCACTGTTGTTATATTCAATATGTAGGACTAAATTAAAAATGAGAGCTATTAAATCTTTGCAATACCCGTAAAATCTGTCAATAAAATAAAAAAGAGCTGAATTGAACTTATAGGAGCTGAACTGAACTTAAAGAAAGTGACTTTAAGTCCAAAAGAACAGGGTCTTAGTCTCAATTCAATAGAGGAAGGAGAGATTCGAACTAGCTTAGAATCTATTATCCATAATACTTTCTTTGTAAACATTAAACTAAGACTCATAGAAACCCTAACCGAGGACTAATAATTTCTGAACAGCAAAACGTAAACTCAACATAATTCAAACGGTACGTACCAGCAGAAATCATCATAGAATATAGTCAGCTCTAAATATGTGCATGACGAAGATGAAACAGTGGATGTGAAGTAAAAGCAAACGCATACTCTCACACCAAATTGATGATATCCATCTCATATTTCAACTTGCAAAGGTTTGGATTCCATGTCATTTGTCAACAATACTATAATGCTATTTTAACTCTTAATAACAATGTACTCATCAAAAACTCCCCAGGTTCGCCACAAAAACAACGACTCTTTCTGAAGCTCCATTATTAGATTCTTGAAAATAGTCTCTTTATTGCACCATAAAATACACCACTAAGATATTAGTGCTTATTACAACAAATATAACATTAATTAATATATCCCATTATTATCCTAGGGTTCCTATACATGAGGATAAGAACGGTTTAAAGGTAGTATATATTATGTAACCTTGTAAATTATCCTTGTTAATAATACGAAGACACAACTTTTAGAGTTAAAGATAATGTTGGACCTTAATTATTAGGCTAGACGAATTGAACAGGAACGGCCATGACTGAGATGAAACCACAATGCAGCTAAGGAATAACAGAAGATGATTTAGTATAAAACAAACGTGCATGCATGGAACCAAAAACAATCCAAGAGCATATATAGCAAAGTTTCAGGATATACTCCCTCCGTGTCTATCCGTCTCAATCATTTATTTACCCTTAATTAAAATTTTCGTCATAAAAAATAAAAAAAGTAAACATGTTACGAGTAAGTATTTGGATAACAACTCAAAGAAGGACGTATATAGCTGACCAACAAGTACCCCTAAACACACCAGAAAGTGCTTCAAATAACCTAAGTGCACAAATTCCACAATATTAAATTAAATGGTTAATTTGCACAATTTTTCATATAGGCCGGCTTCAATGCTACATTATACGAAGTATAATTTATACTCATTGATTATTTACAATAACATTTTTTTATGACAAAACTTTCACCATTATATATACATATACGCATAATGATACTTTCTAGGCAATAACAAAAATTCCACCATTAAATATATGCATAATGATACTCTTCCAGAGTTCCAGGTAAACTTTGGAGCTAATCTTTGAGTTCAGAGATATACTAAATTGTTTGGGTAAACAGGAATATATGCTGAATTCGGAAAAAAAATCCATAAAAAATGGTTTTGCGTCATTAATCCTAATATTAAAATAAGAGAATAAATAAATATTAATTAATACTTTTAAAATTATACGTAGATAATAGAAATAACTCAATACACAAATTCTATTGTATGAATGTTGGATGTACGACGGCAAAAAAAGTGACTCACTTTTTGATAGATAACGATCACTCTTAATAAATAATAATATTTTTTTAAAACTTGTTACTATTTATCATAGAATGGTGACTATTAAGAAAATGATTATTTTTAACAAAGAAAAAAAAACGACGTATAGGAAAATCATTCTAGGGAATAATATGACTACTTTCCACCCTCGGAAATCCCTCACTTCCCTCTCATTATTGCCATTGTTCTGATTCGATCAACGAAAACTATAATAACAGTTAACCAACATAGAGGGCCAGTCATTCATCTTTCTATTCATTTTGTGTTAGTTAATAGGTCTTGCTTGTGACGGGTCGGATTTTGCGACGGGTATTTTATGAGAGGAAATGGGTAGAGGGGACAAGGTGGGCACCCTCCATGTGCTTCTCCACTCACCCTTAATGGGTATTTTGTGAGAGAATATGATATTCGTCTTAAGCTTAAGACGGATACCCCCGTCTTAAATGAGATTTTGTGTTAGTACAAAACCATGGACTTTGATTTTGTCCGACTCATAACTCATGTTACCACCAAACAATTGATTTTGCTTTCAACAACTAGATACGTAATCACCTATTTATGTCGATGGATCTATGGTTACAGTTAGACCTATTAAACGGGTCAATCAGGTCGGGTTCGGATCAGTCCAGTTATAATCAGGCTAATCCTTGTTGGAAATTAATAAGGGCTTTCTGCCTTGTGTGTGTTTTTTTCCAATTGTCCCACATTGTTAGTGAGTGCTATACATTTTGTGTTTATATAACACCCTTTACCATACCATATCACTAGTGGGTTAAGGGGGTCTTTTGTAAAGACTCTGCGAGGTGCCCGAGATCCGAGATCTGGGATCCGGGATTTGGCAATCGCCTGCGGCGGGCTATGCCTATCTTTTTGGGCCGCGTCCGAGTTCATGTGTTGTCCAGGTTCATTCGTTTTATGTTGACAGAGTCAGTCAACATAGCTGTTAGTGGGAGAGAGTCTTACTCCTACTTTCTCGAGTTATTGGCTGAGTTTCAGGAGCAGTTTATGCCTCCTGTAACAGCTGGTATTTTGCTATAAATACATGCTCTCTCTGCCTCATAAATACACAACAACAACACAAACTCTTCTCTTCTCTTCTCTGCTTCTCTATAATTTTCTGGGTAAAGTAATACGATCTTTCCAGGCCTGTCAGTCTCGAGTGGGCGAGCCTGAGAGGTAGCAGTAGTGTAATCCATGGGGAACTACTGGTCATTAGCTGATCGCCACCACGGTCGTACCAGAAATAGTTTTCAAGGCAGTAGCTCCTTTTCACGTCACTACTTACATTGGTATTTCTAATCTCTATTATTATTGTTACGGCATCTCACGCACTACAATTTGAAAACTCTTTGTTGCTGTAACAATGTCAGTTATGTCGAAAATTATTCCTAATTTATCAAAGCTTGAACCATTAGACGGCAATAACTATAAATGTTGGTCTCAGAAATTGCTGATGTTTTTTGAGCAGTTGAAGTTGATTATGTGTTGTTTAAAGATCCACCAACTCCCGTTACTTTCACTTCTGTTGAAAATACTCCTCATAATGCTTTTGCTATTAAGCCAAACGAAGAGTCAGTTAAAAAGTTCGAAAAAGATAACAAGACTGCTAGATGTCATTTGCTTAATCACATGTCTAATACCTTATTCGATTTATTTATGGTAAATAAATCTGCTAAAGTTATTTGGGAAACCTTAGAATCGAAATATGGGTCTAATGACGCGGGGAAAAAGAAATATGTGGTTGGGAAATGGCTTGAGTTTGTAATGGAGGATGGTAAACCAATGATGGAACAAGTGCATATTTATGAAAATTTATGTGCTGATTTGATTAATGAAGGGATGAAATTATGTGATGTTTTTCTTGCTAATGTACTTCTGGAAAAGTTCCCTCCTTCTTGGTCTGACTATAGAAACCACCTTTAACATAAGAAAAAAGATATGTCCCTCCAAGAACTTGTAGGACATATGAGGACCGAGGAGGCTAATCGCCTTAAAGCTAAATCTGCTAGTCTTCCTATTAATACTGCTAAGGTTAATATCGTTGTGGTCGAGTCTGGTGGTCCGTCCAATGCTGAGAAGTTCAAGGGTAAGGGTAAGGCCAAGAGTGGTCAGGCTAAGAACCAGGGTCATGTTAAGAAGAATGGTCTGGTCAGGGGAAGTACACTAAACCAGTTGCCAAAATTCAAAAACCTGCTGGACTTATTGTTTGCTACGTTTGTGGTAAGACAGGTCATAAGGCCTACCAATGCACTCAAAAGAAAACCGATGAAGCTAATGTTGTTGTGACTAGACCTGGCAAAAGCAACCCGACCCGATTGACCCGACCCGAATGACCCGACCCGTGACCCGAAATCGACTCGAACTACAACACCCGAATGTGACCCGAAACCCGATTAGACCCGACCCGACCCGAACATGACCCGATCTTTCTTGACCCGTAGCTGACCCAACCCGAAAATAACCCGATCCAAAACCACTCAACCCGAAAATGACCCGACAAAACATAACTTTAACTGAACCGAAAAGACTTAAAATGGCCTTTTGTCTCTTATTCTTTGACCCGAAAATGACCCGACCCGAAATAACCCGACCCGGTTGACCCGAAACGGACCCGACAACTAACCCGAAACCCGAAATAACCCGACCCGACCCGAATTAACCCGAAATCAACGAAAGACCCGAACTGACCCGACCCAAACTGGCCCGACCCGAACCCGACCCCGGTTGACCCGTTTGCCAGGTCTAGTTGTGACTGATAATATTAATGTTGTTGTGGTTGTCGAAGCAAATCTGGTGGGTAATGTTGCTGAATGGGTTTTGGATACTGGTGCTTCTAGACACCTCTATACTGATAAGGGGTTATTTGCTGAGTTCGAGGAGGTAGCTGATGAGGAATGTGTCTACATGGGTAATTCGTCATCTGCAATGATCACATGCAAAGGCAAGATCTTTCTCAAACTCACCTCGGGGAAAACACTTGCTCTAACTAATGTTTTGTATGTACCCTCATTACGTCAAAACCTCGTGTCTGGTGCTTTATTGAACAAAGCTGGTTTGAAGCTTGTTTTTGAAGCTGACAAGGTTGTAATGTCGCATAATGGGAATTTTGTGGGTAAGGGTTATCTCTCTGGGGGTTTATTTGTTTTGAACTCTGATTCAGTTTTTAATAATATTGCATCTACTTCTACTTATATCGCTGAGTCTATTGATGTTTGGCATGGTAGATTAGGTCATGTGAATGTTGACTATATTAAAAAACTTAGAACAATGAGTTTAATTTCGAGTTTAACAAATAAAGAATTCTCGAAATGTGCTAGATGCGTTGAGGCTAAATTCACAAAGAAACCTAGTAAACCTGTCAAAACTGGGAATACGAGTCTTCTTGAATTAATTCACACCGACCTAGCTGATTTTAAAAGCACTGCGAGTAGAGGTGGTAAAAATTACTACATCACTTTTATAGACGACTGTTCGAGATACACTAGAGTCTATTAATTTGCTTAGGACTAAAGATGAGGCTGAACAATCGTTTATAACGTTTAAAAATGAAGTCGAAAATCAACTCGATAAGAAAATCAAAAGGGTAAGGTCTGACAAAGGACGCGAGTACGGGTCTAATTTTTTAATCGATTTCTGTGCGTAAAATAGATTAATTCATGAGTCTAGTCCACCTTACTTACCTCAATGGAGTAGCTGAACGGAAAAATAGAACATTGAAAGAAATGATGAATGCTATACTTTTAAGTTCTGGTCTTTCTGACGATATGTGGGGGGAAGCGATTTTATCGGCTTGTCATATTCTTAACCGTGTACCTCATAAAAAAATTGATAAGACACCCTACGAGATTTGGAAGGGCTATCCTCCTAACCTGAGCTTTCTTAGGGTATGGGGGTGTTTGGCTAAAGTAGGCCTACCTAACTGTAGGAGACCTACCGTTGGACCAAGAACCTATGATTGTGTATTTATTGGTTATGCTCAAAATAGCTATGCTTATCGATTCATGTCTTTGAATGATCGTTCTATATCTGAAGCTAGATATGATGAATTTTTTTAGCATGTTTTTCCATTCAAGAAGAATGTTGTATCATCTCCTAGTTTACCTATTGCATCTACTGATTTATCCTCACATGCTAGTAGTAGCACTTTTATTGATCATACTGCTGAACCTAGAAGAAGTAAGAGACCTAGATGTGCAAGAAACTTTGGTGATGATTTTGTTACAACTTTTTTGTCTGAACATGGTTACACTGTTTGTGCTAGTGATGCATTTGTTTCAGGTTTTTTAATAGAAGATGATCCAAAAACGTATAGTGAGGCAATGAAATCAATTGATGCTAATTTTTGGAAAGATGCTATTAAAAGTGAACTTGATTCTATTGTGTCTAATAAGACTTGGGTGTTGACTGATTTACCTAAAGGTAGTAAACCCATCAGTAGTAAATGGATTTTTAAAAAGACAAATGAGACCTGACGGTACAATAGAAAGGTTCAAAGCTAGACTTGTGGTTAGAGGTTTTACACAAAAGAAAGATATTGATTATTTTGATACTTATTCTCCTGTGACTAAAATATCGACTATAAGAACTCTTGTCGTCGTAGCTGCCATTCATAACCTTATTATACATCAAATGGATGTAAAAACTGCTTTCTTGAATGGTGACTAAGGGAAGAGATCTATATGTCCCAACCTGAGGGTTGTTTTGTGTTTAAGGGTCAAGAGAATAGAGTGTGTAAACTGAACAAATCACTTGGTCTGAAACAAGCACCTAAACAGTGGTATGAGAAATTTAACAACACTTTGGTGAGTAATGGCTATATGGTTAACAACTCTGATTCATGTGTGTATTCCAAAATGGTAGAATCTAATTGTGTGATTATATGCCTATATGTTGATGACATGTTAATACTTGGTAATAATTTGGATGTGGTAATTAAAACCAAAGAATTTTTGTCATCAAAATTTGAGATGAAGGACTTAGGAGAAGCTGATGTTATCCTAGGAGTTAAGGTTACTGAAACTCAAATGGAATTTCTTTAAGTCAATCTCATTATGTGGAAAAAGTGTTGAAAAACTTTAACTGCTTTGATGTTGTATCTGCTAGAACTCCCTATGATGCTAGTATACCTCTGTGCAAAAACTTGGGTAAGAGTGTTTCCCAAGAAGAGCATGCTAAAACTCTAGGTAGTGTGATGTTTCTTATGAACTGTACTTGACCAGATATTGCTTATGCTATTAATAGACTGAGTCGTTATACTCATAACCCCAGTAATGAACATTGGACTGCTCTTCGTCGTTTACTAAAATACCAAAAAGGAACAGCTGATCTTTGTTTGCATTATAGTAAATTTCCTGTTGTGTTAGAAGGATACTGTGATGCGAATTGGGTGTCAGGTAACGATGAGATTTGTTCAACTAGTGGTTATGTCTTCACCATGGGTGGAGGTGCTATATCGTGGAAGTCTTCTAAACAGATGTACCAGTGTGCGGAGGACGGGAGACTCCGATCTCCTTGCATTGTGATTTACAATCAGCCATTGGTGTTGCTAAGAATAGTGTCTATAATGCGAAAAATGACATATTAGAATCAGGCACGCTGCAGTTAAACAACTCCTTGAAAATGGAGTGATCGCTTTGGACTATGTGAGGTCCGAAAGCAATCTTGTTGATCCCCTAGCTAAGAGGTTGACTAGGAGACTAGTCGCTGACAAGTCGAGGGGAATGGGACTAAAGTCCTTAAGTCAAGTTAAAGAGTGACACTTGACTAGGTCTAAATTTATGTTCCTATGGCGTTGTATGATTCATAACCTTAACGACGGTGCTTTTGAGATGCACTTGATGAATTGTACGCCAGGTTGGAGTTGTGTCCTTAATGGCTCGTGTGATAAGTGCTATTGAGAAGCACTTGAGCCACCTACGTAGGTGTGATGATCATAAGACTATGAGAAGTCTTTTGAACACTCCTATTAGTACCAAGGTAAACGCATAGCCTCTAAAAGGCACGTTGCACGATGAAATCGCGGAACCATCAAAATTTGAAGGTATAATATGTGTTGTGGGGGGTATCAACTGAAGCTCAGTTAGGAATTCAAATCGCAAGATATTCTTTCGCTGTAAGTAAGTCGTTTCCTCATTTCAGTAAAGTGTCAATTCAAATCGAAAGATATTGATACCTAAGTATCCAATCCTTCCTTTACCCATGAATTCTTCTTTCTCTCTCTCCGGCGCCCCTAGTGGGGGATTGTTGGAAATAGGGGCTTTATGCCTTTTGTCTGTTTTTTCCAATTGTTCCACATTGGTAGTGAGTGGTATACATTTTGTGTTTATATAACACCCTTTACCATACCATATCACTAGTGGGTTAACGGGGTCTTTTGTAAAGACTTTGCGAGGTGTTAATTCAGCTCGCACACGCGCGCGCGCGTGCCCGAGACCGGCCCGGCCTGGTTCCGAATTCGATATCCGGGATCCGGGATTTGGGATTTGGGATTTGGGATTTGGGATTTGGGAATCACCTGCGGCGGGCTATGCCTAACTTTTTGGGCCGCGTCCGAGTTTTTGTGTTGTCCAGGTTCATTCGTTTTATGTTGACAGAGTCAGTCAACATAACTGTTAGTGGGAAAGAGTCTTACTCCCACTTTCTCGAGTTGTTGGCTAAGTTTCAGGTGCATTTTCTACCTCCTGTAACAGCTGGTATTTTGCTATAAATACCTGCTCTCTCTGCCTAATAAATACACAACAACAACACAAACTCTTCTCTTCTCTTATCTGCTTCTCTATAATTTTTTGGGTAAAGTAATACGATCTTTCCAGGCCTGTCTGTCTCGAGTAGGCGAGCCTTAGAGGTAGCAGTAGTGTAATCCTTGTGGAAATACCGGTCATTAGCTGATCGCCACCATGGTCGTACTGGAAATAGTTTTCAAGGCAATGGCTCCTTTCCACGTCACTACTTACGTCGGTATTTCTAATCTCTATTATTATTGTTACGACATCTCACGCACTACAATCCTTTTTTCTCATATTATCAGGTTAGTTCGGGTCGGGTCAGGTCCTTTCGGTTTCGGGTTTGTTTCGGGTTAGTTGACCGGGTCATTTTCGGGTAAGCGGGTCAGGTCATTTCAGGCCGCACTTTCGGGTCAATATTTATTTCAGGCCAAGTTAGTTTGGGACGGCTTCTAAGAGATCCTAATTTCGCCACGTGTCGCAATACAATGTTAAAGATAACCTTTTTATGTTATTGTGTAAAAGTGCTCTAAGTTATGCTCATTATTAGCCTGAGTGAAATTAATGTAACATTAAGACCCTTTTCTTTCTGACTTAATTTCAGCTCATTTCAATTCAGCCTAGCTCTATTCGGTTTAGCTCAACAAAGTTCAGTTAAGCTCAAATCTATTCATTTCAGTTCAACTCTATTTAGTTCAGTTCAATTCAGCTCAGCTCCATTCAGTTTAGTTCAGTTGTCCTCAGCTTTATTCAGTTCAATTCAGATCGACTTCATTTAGTTCACTTCAGCTCCACTAAATTTGAATCATTTTAGTTCTAGTCATCTCAAACTTAATAATTTTTATTAATATTATCATTATTTATTATTATCATATTTACTAATTAATACTCTATCTATGTATAATAATCTTCTTAGTTTGATTTTTAGCGTTAACTTTAATAACTTTGACGATAAACAAGTGTTCAAATATTAAAAAATATCACGTTATTACAAAAACTTTACATTTTTAATACAAAATGCTTTCGTAAATATACATTTTGAAGAAAAAAATGAATATAAATGGAAAAAAATCGAGTTAAAGTGTCGTCTCCAAGACTGTGCATTTGAAAATAGGAAGATTATTATGAGATGGAGGGAGTATTATATTAATAGCTACTATCATCAACATTATTATTATTGATAGGATTATTATTATTTTTTTTTCATGAAAGCTATGTTCCTTTTTATTCATACATGAAGGACAAAGTAAAAGAAAATAAGATTACAAGCAAAACCAAACCCCTAAAACTTAGTAATTAAGCCTTATTTAATCTATGAACTATACAATCATAGTTCTTAGGCTTAGTCTGGCTCAAAATCCTGATACAAATGTCACTTTGTAGCCTCTTCAAGAGGTAGCTAAGGGTTCTTTCCAACCCTCCAAAAACCCTAATGTTCCTCTCAAACCAGAGATAGTACATCACAGCAGCAATGCAGCTTCGATACCAGCTAGCCTTCCAGTGTCTTCTTTGTATTTTGTGGTTGACCCATTCAAGTTCAGTTCTGCTGTCAATGCCTCTCCCAGGAAGGTCCAACCAGCTGAGAACAGCATCCGAGAGTTCAAGTGCATAAGGGCATTGATAGAACAGATGCTGATGGGTCTCAATACTGGCCTTACAAAGCACCCATATGTTAATAATAATCATGCCTTTCCTGATTAGGTTATCAATAGTACTCAGCTTATATTGAATAGCTAGGGAAGCAATGAAACTATGGCTCGGAATAATACTGTGATGGTTCAGACAGATAACCCAAGGAAGAGAAGGCGCTTAGTAGTTCTAAACCAGTCATAAGCATGAGAGATGGTGAACTTCCCTTTGACAATCCATGAATCAATCAAAGAGGTAGGATTACTCTGACCTCCAGTGCATAGGAGAAGCTCATCCTTGATTTTCAAAATTCTAGTCAGACTCTCATTATGGTAATCCTTCCTGCAGAGTTGCCAAATACTGCTACCAGGCCAAAGATAAGCCTGACACCAAGAGAACCAAAGACTAGTTTGTTTCTTATCCAACACCCAAATCCATTTGGCCAAGAGGGCTTTGTTCCAAGACAAAAGCTCCTTAACATTGAAACCACCCTCCTGCCAGGGAGAACAAATACTAGCTGAGCTTTTGTTAGTCCATTTCCTTTGATGCTCCTCAATAATCTAGAAGAAATCTTTCCTCATTCTATTTATCCTCTTAAGGACATTTTGAGGGAGGAGAGTAGTGCTACACCAGAAAAAGCAAGACCAAAGAAGACAGCATTAAGCAGTTGAGCATTGTTAGCATAAGAAGAACTTGTTAGCCCAGTGTTGGATATTTTGCTGCATCTTATTGAGGAGAGAATCATACATGCTAGAGGTATTCCTGGCAGTGTATAAAGGAAGACCAAGATACCTCAAAGGGAAAGAACCCTCAGAGAACCCAGATAGCTGAAAAATTTTCTGCTTGACACTGTCAGATACCCCACCCAAATATATATCAGTCTTATCTTTGTTTGCATACAAACCTGACCAAGGAGAGAAATTATTTAAGGTACTTACAACAGCTTGGACAGAAGGAACATCTCCTCTAACGTAGATCATTAGTTCATCAGCAAAGATAAGGTGTGAGATGGAGTTTAGAGCATTTGGGGTGGAAAGATACATTAGGCTGATTACAAACCTGTATAAGATATCTTGAGAGAATTTTCATGCTCAACACAAACAACTAAGGTGAAAGGGGATCACCTTGACTAAGGCCACTATGCCCTTTGAAAAACCCATGAGTAGATCCATTCAGCTTGATGGAGAACCAAGAAGAGGAGATGCACCCGATGATCCAGTTTATGAACAGGTGAGGGAAATTGAGAGCAGTAAGCATATTCTGGATGAAACTCCATTGCAAAGAGTCAAAGGCTTTTGTGATATCTACCTTAATACGACATCTAGGAGTAAGATATTTCCAACCATAATCCTTAACTAAAGCTTGAGACAACATAATATTCTCATGAATAAAACTATCCTGGATAAAAGCAGCATGTTCAGGCCCCACCAGGGATGGCATGACACACTTAAGCCTTTGAGTAAGGATTTTACAGATGATTTTGTACAGAATAGAGCAACAAGATATGGGTCTATAATCAAGGACAGTACTACTAATCAGCTTCTTTGGAATCAAGTTAATTAAAGTAGCATTAGCATGCTTGCTCATTTTCCTGATCTTAAGAAAGCTTGGACAGCATTGCAGAAGTCATTCCCAATATAATCCCCAGAGGCTTTATAGAAAGAAGAGGAAAACCCATCAGGTTCAGGACTCTTGTCAGAGCCAATAGCAAAAACGGCAGCCTTGATTTCAGCATTCTCAACAGGTCTAGTTAGACCCTCAAAATCACCCTCCATCAAGCAATTATCCATTTGAATATAATCAGTGTCAAGAGGAATAACAGGAGTAGCGTTACCAATAAGACCTTCATAATACTCCACAAAAGCATTAGAAACCTCAGTTTGACCAATCATGTCATCCCCTTTACTATCTTTAATATGATCAATGATTTAATGACAATTCCGCATTTTAATTCTAGCATAAAAGTATTTTGAAGAAGAGTCATTCTGAGATATATGCAGACTCTTAGCTTTTTATCTTAAGATTTCTTTCTCAATATTCCACAGCTTAATGAACTCTGCAAGCATAGTCTTCTCTTGCTCAAGCAAAGAAGGGGATAAAGGGTTGCTTTGAAGAGCAAGCTGACAATGAACAAGGTTAGCCCTACCTCCAGTCACCCTCCCTCTTATACCTGTAAAGTTCTTCCTATGCATCTCTTTCAGTTTGTATTTCACAAGCTTAAGCTTAGAAAAAACTTGAAAGAGGAAGAGCCCTGAACAAGAGTATTCCAAGCATCCTTCACAGTATTATGATAATTAGGGTGGTCAGTCTAGCAATTAAAAAAGCTAAACCTAGAGCCCTTAAACTCATTATTGAGAATAGTAACAATGACTAGAGAATGGTCAGAGACCCCAGAAGGGAGCAAATTAGCAGAAGTGGCAGGAAAGGAAGTATGCCAATCAGCATTGACCAAAGCCCTGTCCAATTTAGACCAAACAATGGTATCAACATCCTGTTTATTAGTCCAAGTGAACTCACAACCAATACCCTGAAGATCATCAACCTGACACCTAAGAAGGCAAGAATTGAAGTCTAGAATATCATCCAAATTGGGAGGAGAATTGTTATTCCTCTCCGAGACATCCCTAACAACATTAAAATCTCCCATCATGAGCCAACAGTCAACAGACTGCCTAAGACTGATAAGAGAATCCCAGAGACCCTGCCTCTCCTTAGCATCATTACTAGCATAGATAATAGTAAGATAGAAAAGATTATTAGTAGCATGATGAGTAATGCTACAGTGAATAAACTGAGCATGGATGACCTAACAATCAATGGTAATGGTACCAGGTTTCCATACAACCCAAATCCTCCAATTATAATGGTGATCATAGTTACAAAGAACTTTGTAGTCTTTAAATCTACTATTAATAAATGTTTTTGTTTTATTCACCTTAATCCTAGTTTCAAGCAATCCAAGGATATCCACATTATTACAAGCCAGGAAGTGGAGAACCTCTTGCTGCTTAAGAGGGTCATTACCCCCTCTTATGTTCCAAGTGGAGATCTTCATTTACCTCGGTCAGGAGGAAGAACTCCCATTGAGAGGTGCTGCGTTATCTCTGCAGTCAGACCAGAAGGCTGGCTCAAAAAAGGGCCAGGGGCTAGCCCTCTCTTCAAGGCTATTTGAGGTCCTATCCCATCCCCTACCTTGACACATTCTTGATGCATTACAAAAGGCTGAGGAAGGCCATGAACAGGCACAAAAGTACCCAGATAACCCTCTTCATTACGAGGTACCACCTAGTAACAAGGATCCAGTAGATAAATGTTCCTTCAACATCCCATCAGACAAACATTATGCCTGGTCCATTAGTGATTCAAAGCTATTAGATGTAACAACTCCTTCAGATGTAGATGATGATGCTCTCTACAAGGCTATTTGAGCATCCTCGTCCTTATCCCTCTTGCTTCATTCTTGATGCTTCACAGTAACAGACATATTAAGAGTAACTACAGGGCTAGTTTCTCCCAAGATGCATGCTGCTGAGGTACCACTTAGCAAGCAAGGTTCACAGCCAGATTTAAGAAGGGAATCCATAGGTTGTGGTTTAGGAGCATTTTTTGGTATGTTCTTCTGACATGTCCTGTCCTGATAACCCATTTTCCCACAGCTCTTGCAATAAAATGAGATCCATTCATACTCAATCCTCTGTTCAGAAGGCCAAAAAGGAGTATTGAGACAAACTGAAGAAGGCAAAGTAGCAGATATGTCTGTTTCCACCATTACCCTGGCAAAAGAAAGCTTTGCCTTACAAGTAGTATGTAGGTCTGCAAACATGGGTCTCCCAACTTTGCTTGCCAGTTTCCTCAGCACAGTTCTGGACCATAGATAAGGGTCCAAATCAGGGAAAAGCACCCAAAGAGGTATAATGGAAACCTTCTCCATGACTGTAGAAAAAGAAGGAGTCCAATACTTAAGAAAAAGGGAATTAGTACTAAGTTTCCAAGGACCATGTTTAACGACATTGTTCATCTCTAGTTCAGTAGTGAATCTGAAGCTAAACCAGCCCTTCTTGAAATACTGGACTATGGGTTTAGCAAATCCACTCCAGTTCTTTTCCACAAATTCCTCCATCTGTTTCAAGGATGGTTTCATACCAATTACATGTCCCATAAGGGTAAATTGCCATATTTTCAATTCATCTTGGAATTCATCCAACCCCACCGCAATGTCAATGGTTTTTTTGCTTTCCTCATGAAAGAACAAGTTCATTCCAACTTGGTTCCAAAACTCCAACAATACATACACTGGCTCTTACCTAATAAAAATTCGTCCACAAAACATCGAACTGACACTTAACAACACTTTTCTTTTAATGATAACAAACCACCCACATCACCTATTTCCTTTCGCCTCATACTGAACATTAATAAATTCAAACTTGCCGTCATCCCCTATGCTACCAACATGCAATCTTAAAATTCTACCTCCCTTAAATTGAATTTCGCCCTCAAAGTTCACCCACACTTAAACCATTAACATTATAACTATCATCCATGCTCCCATACTAATAGTTCTATACTTTCACATAACTACAGCTGATCATTACCATATAACTAACACCACAACTCAACATCCATGCCCATAATAATACCTCAATAGAATAATTAATCATAATTCACCTAACTGAACAACCAATCACCATTCGTTCTAAATATTCCAAAAAAGAAAACTAACAGTTATAAAGCAATCTGCTCTTCTGAAAAAGCTGCTACGCCCTCTAACCCAATTCATCATTAAACTTTTATCTACTTCCTTTATTGTCATCATCATGTCTTACTGAAATTTGCTTAATACTCTAACTCCACACAGCCAGATATACCAAAATCCCAAACACCAACCATTCCTCACCTCCTTGAGAATCTACCTGAAATCCTCAACACGAAACATTAGATTAATCCTTTACCACGATTACTCATAACCTCCTTCTGAACTCTCGCCCTCTCTCGACTGCATAACAATCAACCTAAAATCTTCGTCCACCCAAAAACCTAAATTTCATCCATATTGGCAACGAATTCACCCACTCATTCATGCCACACTTTAACACCATATCCCCATAAAATCCTCCAAACGACAATGAACCATTTACAATCTCGAGCACACCATAATCAAATCTCACAACTTCCTCATACCCCTTTTAGTCCAAAACATCCCAATTCATATGCGAAAATTCTCCAACAATCAAGTCCCCGACCAAAATCTAAAAGAACAAGCAACTCAACAATAACGACTGCTAAATCTCCACCGATTCTCTTAAACCAACAAGACAACAGCCAACGAAACGATAACAATAAAATACGACCTCTATACATATGCCCAACATATACTTATTGTAACCTCTCAAAACTCGGTAATCTAACGAACTAACGGAGACTCGCATTATCACTTGACCGCCATAACAGACCACCAAACTAGCGACACTATTACACAACAAAATACCATATAATCCATGATTAATATAATCTCATTCGACACGCACATACTACCAATACTTCCCCCGACCCTTGCCTATAAGTACTACCCAAAAAAACTCATATCCCAGTCTACTTACTCCATCATACGTGTAACAAGCCAATAATAACACATAGGCAGTCCCAACAAGAAAGTTAGATTCCAATATATCTTAAACATCACCCTCAAATCCACTCAACTACAACGCATTACCCTCCTTTTGCTCACAAATTTACATTCTCATCAACCAATACCACAAAGGTTAACCCGGAAACACAACTTATTAGGAACTACCACCTCGACACCTCACATTACCTTATTAACATGAAAACAAACCGCAAAACCATTACACTTGAACTACCTTCATATTCAACTATAACATCTATCAAATAATACTATAACCTTCGCATAACTTCCTCAACTCAAACCATAACAAGTCCTCCTCCATCAACCTCTCTCTCCTGCAAAACGACTCGCAAGGTACTAAGACTAATATCTCAAGATAGCTACCAAATATAATCACGATAAGCTCTCACATTCCCTTTTTGGGACTTAATAGCTCTCATTCTTGCTTTAGCCTTACATCCTCATGGAAGATTCCACTAACGACTCAAAACTCTATCTTGATATTCACTCATAATTTCTCATTTAAATCTCTCGTCTCCCCATTACATCAACCAAACACTTATGACCGCTAAATTCTCTAATAACGATACTCTATCAATACACCACCATATACACACACATCTCACACAAATTACCCTTAAAGTAGTTCTGAGGTCATAAACGATTCCACCAAAATTTTCACACCCTCTCTTTGATTACTATCCGATAATTTCTCACAAAAGGTCATATGCAAATATTAATAACATATTATTTTATCACTAAAATCACTCCTCATCTCATTCGAAAACAATTCTGTCTTTCATTAACTCTTTCTTACCAACTATGTCCTTTGCATCCTTCACACTTCCTCAAGCTATGTTCCTCCAGTTATCCCTCTTCTAACTTGCCTCATTCCAATTCAAATATTCTCAATGCCAATCACTTCAAGAATTCATAAATATCATTTCATTAACGCTACTCTATAGCTCCAATTACTCCCTTGCTTTACTAATACACTATATATACTTCTTCCAATTCACACCAATTATAATTAGTCATTACTCCCAAGATTCACTCTCACTATCTAGTCCCCCAATAACGCGACTACCTTCCTATTAGCTCAAGATTCCAACTCAACAACACGTCGCTACTACCTTCTAATCATACGCCATAATTTTTTTTATCACACTATTTTCCTTAATTTGCTACGAATAAGCTGATACAATCAACGAAACTCATCATATATAATTATCATCTATCATTAGCATACCTCAAAACCGTGCTTACCTCATATCATACTTCCCAAAGTATTTCATCGCCACAATCTTCTCTTAGTAATCCAAATGTCTAATAAAACAATCACGCCCAAGCCTCATTTACACATCAAGCGAACTAATCTCTCTTCTCAGTCCTCAATTCATACATTACCATTCCCACATTATTATTTGATCATATAAATAAACACGCCTCTATATATTTCTCAACACACAACATTATTACACCTCTCATATCACAAAACCCATTCTCTCTCTCCCTCTCACAAGGCACTTCAATCTATCCGTCCTAACCATATTTAACTGCACACATTTCTCACAAAACAATAGAATCATAGGGAACATTATTTACTTATATATAGGATCCATCAAACTCACTCCCCGAGACACCACTTTCTTAGACATATTAAAAATATGGAACAACTTAGTACATAGCTTAACACAACAATATATTAACTTAATAATTTCACGAATAACCCCATGTGGCGAAGCCACTCAGTCGAGTGCAACACACTCGGTCGAATACAAGAGACTCGTTCAGTCGAGTGCATATTGTACTCGGTCGAGTAAAAACCTCTGTAACCATCCATAAATACAAAATTAAGACACTTGGCCGAGTGTAAAGTGCACTCGGTCGAGTGCGACAGATTTTTCAGCAATGAGCGGTTTTCGTAAAGCGGGCATATCTCCTTTAATTCTAAGTTGATTTCAGCTCATGAACTACCGTTAGAACCGTAACAGAACAAGATATCACATCCACTTGGAATTACATCAATATCATTTCTAGAAATCAAGTTATAAAAGTTTAAAGACATATCTTCCATAATCAAACTTCATACAATTCAAAATTTTGTTACCAAACAAAATGAAAATCCTTCAACATACCTCATATCACATAAAAGACTATATTGCACAACCATTTGCACGTTCTCATCATCTCAACATATCAGTATGTATTAACTCAAAATCATACTCCATGCATGCCAATTATTCCACATACCTTTCTTGTAACACACATACTTCATATATACTCCCTCATATTCTCAATAACATTCCACATTTCTATTTTTGTCTATTCACAATACTTTCTCTATTTCCTTTTTTTTGGTAAGTGTTTGTGTGGTCCAAATTTAATTGTATGGTGGGGTAGTGTATTTTTGTAGTCCAAATTTAATTATATGGTTGGGTAGTGTGTTTTCTTAATTTTTGTGTTAAAGTGAAAGGGGAAGGTTATTGAGAATAGGAGGGAGTATAACATATGGTACAAACATGATATACTTCTCATGCTTAAATCACATTCAATCGGTTCATATGCATCTTATACATACTTCACATAACCATATGTATTTCATATATACATACTTGCCAATGATAAACACATTATTCATGCTTATAATCACATCCGTTCACAGATGTCTCATTCCATACATGCTTTACATAATACCATCATATTCCATGCTCATAGTCCACCTCCACATCACATCATTCTCAACAATCATACATAAGAGCCTTACAAGACCTCCTTCGTACTTTGGGATGCTACCATCTCGGTTGCACGAGGTAGTATATATCAAAACTCACAATAAAGAAACAATACTTTATTAAATCCAATAGTTTAAACTCAAATTAAGTAATTCCAAACTAGACGGCATACCGTCTAGACCAACAATTCAAATGCTAACATGACAATAAAGTAAAGTAAAGTCTAAACTTTAATATAGTCAACGAAAGCTATGACTCGATGGTGATCACATACTCATCCCAGCGCAGCTCTACGGATTACCGGCTGATCACCTGCTCTCCATTCCCCAATGTATCACAGAAGTTTTGGAAAACATTAACAGGGTCAGTAACAATATATATCGACCAATGTACAAGTCAATCAATAGAGAAGGAGAAACCGGAGGACCACCACAGCGGTTAGCTCAGCAGCACCATGTTACCATCCTTGTGCTGCAAAAACCACCAATTGACCCTACACCGCAGCCATAAGCGTCGAAATTCCTTCTTACCGCAGCGAGACAACCCAGAACATTAATGTGCACATCCCCCTCGTAGCGGGAGAACTACGAGAGGGGAACTCGGGGTGTGAAACCGTCTCCCGACGGATCACCAACATAGTAACTATAGTAACCACAGTAACAACCAAAACTCCAATTTCGAACTCCATCACCATCATCATCAATCAATCAAATAATCATAAACAATATATCTAATCACATCAATTAGAATAATTATACTGAGTAGGGAAACTTTACCTGTAAGCAAATCCGGTAATATGCAATCACAATTAAAATTCCTCCTTCACAAAGTCTCCTCCTAATCAATCAATCAATAAGTACAATCAATAACCACCAAGTCCCATTTCCCCCAATTCAAATAGGGTTCTATAACTACCCATGAAGATGATTAAGAGGTTTTGAGAGAGAAGTTTAGAATGTTTTAGGGTTAATTATGAAGTATTAACTGACGAATTTATTTTATACCTCTTAATTATCATTAATCAAACCACCCGATAAAATTCCGCAGACCGGTGTATTAGGTCGAATGCAATAAGCACTTGCCCGAGTACACCGCACTCGGTCAAGTTCACACTCACTCGGGCGAGTGCCAACTAGGCAGAAGGCTGCCTAACTGACACTCTAAACTTACTCGGCCGAATAAACCCTACTCGGCTGAGTAAACATCCCACTCGGTCGAGTGACCCTTACTCTTACACGAATTCGGTCCTCGAAGTTTAGAACTCATACTCCTACCTGAAACGACAACACAAAACAACAACATACACAACAACCAAAATCTATAACCTCTAATCAAACTCTCATCATCCCAAACACAAGGACTGTACCAATAACATATCAATTCGGACTAAACCAACACCAAGTCCCCATCAAACATAGTAAGACCAATAAAAACACAAAAGTCTTACTAAACTAATACGAACTATTACATTCTTCCCTCCTTAAAAAGGAATTTCGTCCCTGAAGTTCACACCCTCATTACAAACAACAAAAGAAACCAATTATTCAAGCTAACACTAAGCTAGCAGCATCATATATTACAGGTACCCCCAAAAACCGTCATAATCCGATACAATAACCTAATCCAAAACTCCAACAATACATACACTAGCTCTTACCTTATAAAAATTAGTCCACAAGACATCGAACTAAAAGTTACCAACACTTTTCCTTTAATGATACCACAACACCCACATCACTCATCTCCTTTCGCCTCATAGTCAACATTAATAAATCCAAACTTAACGTCATCCCTTATGCTATCAACATGCGATCTTACAATTCTACCTCCGTTAAATTGATCTTCGTCCTCGAAGTTCGCCCACACTCAAACTATTAACATTATTACTATTATCCATGCTCCCATACTAATAGTTCTATATTTTCACATAACTACGGCGGATCATCACCATATAACTAACACCACAACTCAACTTCCATGTCTAAAATAATATCTCAATAGCATAATTAATCACAATTCACCTAGCTAAACAACCAATCACTATTTGTTCTAAATAATCCACAAAAGAAAGCTAACGGCTATAAGGCAATCTGCTCTTCTGAAAAAGCAGCTACGCCCTCTAACCCAATTCATCATTAAACTTTTATCTACTTTCTTTATTGTCAACATCCCGTCAATCTGAAATTTGCTTAATACTCTAACCCCACACCACTAGATATACCAAAATGCCAAACACCAACCGTTCCTCACCTCCCTTAGAATCTACCCGAAATCCTCAACGGGAAACATTAGATTAATCATTTACCACGATTACTCATTACATTCTTCTGAACTCTCACCCTATCTCGACCGATAAAAATCAACCTAAAATCTTCGTCCACCCAAAGTTCTAAATTTCATCCCTATTGGGAACGAATCCACCCACTCAAACATGACACACTCTAACACCATATCCCCATAAAATCCTCCAAATGACAATGAACCATTTACAATCTCGAGCACACCATAATCAAATCTCACAACTTCCTCATACCCCTTTTAGTCCAAAACATCCCAATTCACATGCGAAAATTCCCCAACAATCAAGCCTCCTGACCAAAATCTAAAAGAACAAGCAACTCAACAATAATGACTACTAAATCTCCACCGATTCTCTTAAACCCACAAGACAATAGCTAACGAAATGATAACAATAAAATACGACCTTTATACGTATTCCCAACACATACTTATTGTAACCTCTCAAAACTCGATTCTCTAACGAACTCACGGAGACTCACATTATCACATGGCCGCCATAACAGACCACCAAACTAGCGACACTATTACACAACAGAATACCATACAATCCAGGATAAAGAAACTCTTATTCGACACGCAGATACTACCAATACTTCCCCCGACCCTTGCCTATAAGCACTACCCAAAAACACTCATATCCCAGTCTACTTACTCGATCATACGAGTAACAAGCCAATAATAACACATAGGCAGTCCCAAAAACAAAGCTAGATTCCAATCTATCCCAAACATAATCCTCAAATCCACGCAAATACAACGCATTACCCTCCTTTTGCTCACAAATCTATATTCTCATCAACCAATACCACATAGGTTAACCCGGAAGCACAACTAATTATGAACTACCACCTCGACACCTCACATTACCTTATTAACATGAAAACAAACCGCAAAACCATTACACTTGAACTACCATCATATTCAACTATAACATCACTCAAATAATACTATAATAACTATCACATAACTTCCTCAACTCAAACCATAACATGTCCTCCTCCATCAACCTCTCTCTCCCGCAAAATGACTCCCAAGGTACTAAGACTAATATCTCAAGATAGCTACCAAATATAATCACGATAAGCTCTCACATTCCCTTTTGGGACTTAATAGATCTCATTCTTGCTTTAGCCCTACATACTCATGGAAGATTCCACTAACGACTAACAACTCTATCTGGATATTCACTCATAATTTCTCATTTAAATATCTTCTCTCCCCATTACATCAACCCAACACTTCTGACCGCCAAATTCTCTAATAACGATACTCTATCGATACACCACCATATACACACACATCTCACACAAATCTTCTCTTAGTAACCCAAATGTCTAACAAAACAATCACGTCCAAGTCTAATTTACACATCAAGCGAACTAATCTCTCTTCTCAATCCTCAATTCATACATTACCATTCCCACATTATTATTTGATCATATAAACACACACATCTCTATATATTGCTCAACACACAACATTATTACACCTCTCATATCACAAAATTGATTCTTTGTCTTCTTCTCACAAGGCACTCCAGATTTAACCACACACATTTCTCAAAAAACAATACAATCATAGGGAACATTATTTACTTATAGGATCTGTCAAACTCACTCCCCAAGACGGCACTTCTTTACACATAATCAAAACATGGAACAACTTAGTACATAGCTTAACACAACAATACATTGACTTAATCATTTCACGATTTACCCGTTGTGGCAAAGCCACTCGGTCGAGTGCAACACACTCGGTCGAATACAAGACACTCGGTCGAGTACACACTTTACTTGGTCGAGTACGACGCACTGGATCGAGTGCATATTGTACTCGTTCGTCTACAAACTCCTGTAACCATCCATAAATAAAAATTTAAGACACTCGGTCGAGTGCAAAGTGCACTCGGTCGTGTACCCTGAACTCAGTCTAGTGCTATAATGCACTCGGTCGAGTGCGATGGATTTCTCAGCAATGACCGGTTTTCATAAAACGGACTTATCTCCCTCAATTCTAAGTCGGTTTCGGCTCATGACCTACCGTTAGAACCGTAACAAGACAAGATATCACCTACACTTAGAATTACATCAATATCTTTTCTAGAAATCAAGTTATAACAGTTTAAAGACAGGCCTTCCATAATCAAACTTCATACAATTCAAATTTTTGTTACCAAACAAAATTACAATCCTTCAACATAGCTCATATCACATAAAAGACCATATTTCACAACCATTTGTATGTTCTCATCATCTCAACATATCAATATGTATTAACTCAAAATCATACTTCATTCATGCCAATTATTCCACATAACTTTCTCGTAACACACATACTTCATATATATTACATATGGTACAAACATAATATACTTCTCATGCTTAAATCACATTCATTCAGTTCATATTCATCTTATACATACTTCACATGACCATACGTACTTCATATATACATGCTTGCCGCCAATGATAAACACATTCTTCATGCTTATAATCACATTCGTTCACACATTTGTCATCGTAGATTGAAAAAGATTAAATTGCTGCTAGCCAGTGCCCAAAGGCGACAACGAGGCCGCCGATAATGGGGGGAAAGAAGAGGTCGGTGTCTTTGAGTTAGCCCGCCCCTATTAAACAATGTTCAGCAAAGAAGACAGGGATAGGAAATAAAGATGTCCGGGAAGAAAGAAAGAGGTGGATCTTCCATGACTAGCACCATGCATTTGGCAAAGCAAGGTCTTCCGGCACCACGACCAACACCATGCAACGTCTTCCAAGACCAGAACCAGCAAGTGGATTTTGAGTACATGAGCCATTGTAAAGATTCCCTGTAAAGTTGAGGGATGAGGCAGAAAATGAAGCCCATGTTGCATAATAAACGGATACAACGATCGCAGGATATGAAGCGAGTAGTACGGTAAGCCGATGTTGGTGATGGAAACAAGGATTCCACCTATATATAGCGCTTCATGCCTCGCCTTGTCTATCTAACCTTGTCTATCTCGTCCTACTCCATCTCTCGCTTACGTCGCCCTTTGATCTACAAAATAAGGCCTACGAGGTGGGAACGGCCGTAAGCGAAAGGAAGGAAGAAAAAGAATTTATGAAATTGCATTTTAATTTTCTCATTTTAAATTTAGTTTTACCGGGACACCCGCCATCAGGCAGGAAGATCTTGGCCCTTTTCTAACTACAAGCACTGAATAACCTCCCTCTCCTGGCAAGTCGAGCTTTATAATAAAAATTCCTCCCCTTACTCTATAAAAATAACCATTTCTTTTAAATCCCAGTATAGTAATGCCAATAAAAATAGCTCACCCGCACTAGTTGCATCCTTTGTTTTCTTACAGGTCTCTCCGTGCGCAACTCAATCATTCACCAGTACGCCAACGATCCGTGGAGGTTCGGGGATTAGACAGAGCTTGAGCCCCTCGCCGCTCCCAATCCCCCTCTGGATAAAGGTGAGGCCCTCGAATCCCTATTTTTGGACCAAAACCCAATGTCGTAGGTTCAAATCCTACATAGCGTGATTTCCTTCTTGTTAGGTTGATCCCTCGACCTCGCTCCATAATCAGGAGCCGACTCGGGCAGAAACTCCCCCGTCCCTTTTATCTTGGAAACTTTATTATTGGTATATTGATCGGTCTAGCACAGATTTAATTAGGAGCCGGTTCGACAAAAAGATTTTGAAAACACAGTGCGCGCCCAGTCAAAGGAATAAGAATTCCCACGTGCTCGCTCCATACATGCTTTACATAATATCATATTCCATGTTCATAGTCCACCTCCACTTCACATCATTCTCAACAATCATATATAAGAGATCACATCAAGTACACATATACGCTCTAACACTTTCCCGTTGTTACCTGCTAAGAGTTATAGGGGCAAGATTGCGATTTCGGGACGTCTCCCAAATCTTTGCGGACGATAAAGTAAAGTATAGTCTAAACTTTAGTAGACTCAGCGGAAGTTATGACTCGATAGTGATCTCATACTCATCCCAGCGTAGCTCTACGGACTACCGGCTGATCACCTGCTCACCATTCCCCAAAGGATCACAACAGTTTTGGAAAACATTAACGGGGTTACTAACAATATATATCGACCAATGTACAAGCCAAGCAATAGAGAAGGAGAAACCGGAGGGCCACCGCAGCGGTTACTTCAACAACATTAGGTTACCATCCCTGACCTGCAAAAACTACCAATTGACCCTAAACCGCAGCCATAGGCGTCGAAATTCCCTCTCACCGCAGCGAGAAAACCCGGAACATTAATGTGCACATCCCCTCGTAGCGGGAGAACTACGAGAGACGAACTCGGGGTGTGAAACCGTATCTCGACGGATCACCAACATAGTAACCATGGTGACAACCCAAACTCCAATCCCGAATTCCATCACCATCATCATCAATCAATCAAATAATCATAAACAATATATCTCATCACATCAATTAGAATAACTGTACTAAGTAGGGAAACCCTGTTGGAGTATATGTCCTCAACAATATTGCGATCACTTACTTAAATCTTAATAATAAGAATACAAAGGGATGATGAATATTGTAGTCAGCTGGTCAACATTAATCGGTAATGTTTGGCTTACTAAAGTTTGACGTTACTCTCATATGACGGTGGTGATCAGTTGATCCCTTGAGGTCACACCTAAAGGACAATCCCTTAATCATGTATGTTAATTAATTGTATAGCAATACAAATTAATTAATCCCTTAAAATTGAACAAAGTTTAAATTATAAGTGAGAATTATATCTTATTTTTAATATGATTAAATAAGATTCATTTTGGTAATTTAATTGTTTTATTACTAAGAATGCATAATGTTTATGAAACATTTGAGATTAGCATAATTGGTTGATTATAATTACAGTTAGTTGTAGATTATATTAACCAAATATGAGATGACCCATTTTATATACATGTAATAATAAATATGACTTAAAATGTTAAGTCTAATTTATTTGTTATGAAATTGCATTTAAACTATTTAAATGTACATGTATAAGCAAGATTACATGTTACATGTCACATGTCACATATGTGACAAATGACAAAATCACAAAAATAAAATGGACACCATTTTATGTGCATGGACCGGTTTTCATGTGTAGTAAATGGATGATTGTAACAACCCGAAAAGTACCCTATTTTTCTAGTGAAAATATTTTACGGATACTTTTCAGCCTATTTAAGTTTTAAAGTGGAATTTATTGTTTCCAGTCGAATTTGGAATTTCCGAGTTCGTATTTGGAATTTTTGAGAGATTCCATGAGAATCCTGTTTTTAAGTCAACTTTGACTTTCGTTGACTTTTTCCGACTCGCCTTGTAATTTGAAAGACCAAAATTTTATTTAAAAAAATAATAAATTTAATTTATTTTTATTAAGATTTATTTGAATTTATGATAATTTAATATAATTATTTTGAATTTATTCGGAATTTAAGAGAAGGTTTTACGGTTTAAAATCGAACATCATTTAACTATTCCCGAGTCATTTTAAATCCCGAAACAAACCCGAAACTCGACTTTGGCATGAGTCACACGCCCATGTTACCTTTTTCCACTCACTTAAGATATTTTTAATTAATATGATTAAACTAATAATAATATCTAAGATATTTATAACTTTATCGATCCGTTAACTTAAACGCCGCAAATCGCTTCAAAAACAGACCCGATTCTCCTACTTCTACACGGCTCCCTCTCCTCTAATAAGGCTAGATATTTTCCTTTCTTTTCATTTCAATAACATAATATCTAGATATTTGGTTTAATTAACTTAATACCTAATTATATCTAATCAATTACCGTAATATAATTATTAAACCCGAGTCAATTCCGTAACAACAATTTCAAAACCCGGCTCATAAATTCTTCTATAACTACACGGCTACTCTCCACCATTACTCACTAACTACCTTTTCATTTTACAATAAATCAACTTAAGATCTAATTAATACTTTCTTTAATCGTTCTTCATCGTTCTTCGTTGTTCTTCATCGTTCTTCGTCGTTCTTGAGCAAAATCGTCACAAAACCTTCATTTCTTATTCAAATCCGTCCTAACTTATATTTCTAGAATCTCCTCTTCGCTCTCCATCTTCAAGTACGGTTTATTTTCAATTCCGACAAAATCGTTTTCAACACTTTAATTATGGAAAATCAAGTTTTAATTCTAACAATGTTATTTCTTGTCATTTCTTATAGGGGAAGATTTTGAAGACGAGTTTGGAGACTCGTATATTTTGGGTGAAGATTAGTAGACGGGTTTTTCTTATACTTCTTATTTTTGGTGCTAATTGATTTTGCTAGCTAAGGTAACGATTCCGAGTTACTCGACGAATTAATGTTACATATCTTTAGTTTTAGTTTATATTATTGTTACTTATGATTTTTAAGTAGTAACATGATAAGTAGTTATTTTTATTATGTTGTATGAATAATTAGCATGATTAATGTTCTTGACATATTTGAATGATTTGTTCATAATCATGATTTTTGTATGATGATGGTTGAATTGGATGTTTAAAAATGGATGTTGTTAATAAAAATCATGTTAGAAATAATTGGAAATGGTTGTTGTTTGGCCGTGGAAGTGGCCGTGTAGGGTGGTCTGAAAACTAGCCCAAA
>JAIUZE010048395.1:0-12936 GCA_022085475.1 Heliosperma pusillum
TAACTTCTAGGGATTCTAGTGGGCCCATATCTAGGCCCCTTTCGATGCCACTACGGTGGGGATACCCCTATTGTTGGTTCCGACCGCATGTCCTTGACGGAAACCGTGTGCTTTCATGCCAAAAATTGCAAACCAAAATGCAAATCAAAAAGAAAGAAAAAGAAAGAGAAAGCAAAGTGTGAAATGAAAAATTTTCCAAGCAATAAGACTCAAATCTCAATTTCCTTTTATCCTTCTTGAATCATTCACCTTTGAAGTTGCATAGTGAGACGGGACGACCCTTGTGTCTCATTTATTTGAGAAACGTGAATTCCATATGTTATTGTGCTTAATAACGTCACGAGGATTTCATTTCCATCTTCCATTTTATCGCTCTTGGCCAAGCAAATAGTAGACGGGGTTCGAAATTTTCATTAGACTTGCACCGCTAGGAGGCGAATATTTTTCCATGCTTTATGATATTAGTGGTTTACAAGGATCATGCATTATTTAAACGGTTTTCCTTTTAGATATTTCCGTCACATGGATGAGGCATGTGATTTTTCTTTTGTTAGATGCATCTTTGTCGTGTTCTTACGTGTTTTTCATTTGGATGCGTCGAGATTTTGAGCAAGCCCCTACTTGCCTTGCAAGGAAGTACTCTACCTCATGCGTATCTCGTTGTGAGTTGAAGGGACGGAGGAGGCCCGTTAATTGCCTACCGTCGGATATTATTAATAGTTTAGGTTGTAGCCTTAATATTAGAGTAGTATTGAATAAGGGTACTTATGGGTCTCGAATTTTGTTTACTTACTCGGGGACGAGTAAGTCTTAAGTGTGGGGAATTTTGATAAGCATTCATTTAGTCACACTTTTACCTCATTTTCGTCCCCATTTTGGTCCGTTTACACGGATTTGCGTGTCTTTAATTGCATTTTATTTCCCGATTTCCCGCGCTATGAATATTGATCTCAATTTGCAGGAATTAAGGCGGAAATGAGGAAATCGGGGCATAAAGACATTGCATGAGTCGGGATTCGAAGATGAGTTGAAAAATGAAGAAATATGTCATCAGGTGGCCCAGGCCGGTCCCCAGACCGGCGGCCGGCCAACCGGCCCAGACCACCGCTCTATAAATGAAAGATGTTGAAAAAGTGAAGAAAAGGGTCAGGTAGTGCCGGCCGGTCGACCGGCGGCCGGTCGACTACCCGGCCTGCGCCTACATCAGAAGCCATAGAGGGTGATTTGGTGCTCCAGGCCGGTGGGGGACCGGCGGCCGGTCGACCGGCCCAGGCCACTATTTCCCATACTTAGAAGATTTTTGAAGATTTTGAAGGCAAAGTTCCTGAAGTCACGCATGTGCTCCAGGCCGGTCAGAGGCCCGGCGGCCGGTCGACCGTCCGGGAACACAAGACTGAAAAATTCGCATTTTCTTCTAATTTCTTCCTTAATTTCGAGAGACCTATATATACCCCCCCTTATTATTTTGTAAGCAGTTTTTTAGTTTTTAACATTCCTTTTAGCACGAAACCCTATAAATTTGTAACCCAAATCAATCCCTAATTACTCTCCTAATATTTCCCTAATCTAGTTTAGTTTCTCATTTCAAGTTGTTGAATCTAGTATTTCATTTCATTTTTGAGGTTTGTATTGAAGACTTGGGTGAAGACATTCCCCCATATTCATCAATATAAGTTTTGTTTGGTATTAAATTTCTCACCTTTTTTATTGTTTATGCATTTAATTTCCATTTCTTGTTTATAGTTTATCTTTTGATTGTTTTCGTTATTTCTCTCATAGTATAATGGTGATTGAACTCCCCCTTCCCTTTAGTGCTTTGATTTCCTTTACCATGTGTGAGTAGATTATCCTCTAGGGTTTAGGGGAGCCTAAGGGTGGATCATGTGGGGTATTAGGGTGGTTAATTAGCAAGTTTGTGGTAAATGATTTGGGTATTGCCCATATGAACACCAAGTGTTTGATGAAATGTGTGAACGAAAGTTACCATTTTATCAAGCATGGTTTGATCTTCGCTTAAGCGACGGTGGTAGAGACGATTAGACTAAGTGTTTATATGGGTGATTTGAGACAAATGCGATAGCTTGTTGATGATTATCGATTGTTGAGACATTAGCAATCGATTTTACTCGAATTATTTACCCATTTGCTAGTTACCCGACTAACCCATTAAATCCCCCTAAGGTGAACCCTTTACCCTAGCCTTTCCCCTAATTGTTTTCATCTTTATTACTTAGCAATTGCTTGTTTTTCCTAGTTTTTAGTTAACTTTCCAATCCGTCATATTTTAGGCTAGAATAGGATTCAATCGAACTAGCAGTTGACCTCCCCCATCCTCGTGGATTTCGACCCTTTTATACTACTTTTATTGGGTTATTTTTGATGTTTGTTTTGACGACAAACCGATCATCACGCACCGGCAACATTTCTTGGAGGAATGAGATGCCCCAAAGGGGGATTCTTGAGGTGGAAGTGCTTGATGTGTGGGGAATAGATTATCAAAGCCCTTTTATTTCTTCAAGAGGGAATAGGTACATTCTTGTGGCCGTAGACTACGTGTCCAAATGGGTGGAAGCGGTGGCTTCCCCTACCAACGATGCCAAAGTTGTCATCAATTTCTTAAAGAAGATTATTTTTCCCCGGTTTGGAGTACCTAGAGCTCTAATAAGTGATGGAGGAAAGCACTTTCATGAAAAACGACTTGACTCACTACTTCTCAAATATGGTGTTCATCATCGTACCGGTTTGGGGTATCATCCACAAACGAGTGGGCAAGTCGAAATCTCCAACAAAGAAATCAAATCTATCCTTGAAAAAGTGGTCTCAAAGCACCGTAAAGATTGGAGTTCAAAGCTCGACGACACATTATGGGCATATAGGACGGCATTCAAAACTCCTATTGGAATGTCGCCTTATAAGTTGGTGTATGGCAAGTCTTGCCATTTGCCCATAGAGCTCGAATACAAGGCATATTGGGCGATCAAGGAACTAAATCTTGATGCAAAATTGAGCGGTGACAAGAGATTACTCCAATTACAAGAGCTTGAGGAGTTCCGGCTCAAATCTTATGAAAATGCCCAATCTTACAAGGAGAAGACCAAACTCATTCATGACAAGAAGATCCTCAAAAGGGATCTCCAAGTTGGAGACAAGGTTCTTCTATTCAACTCAAGGTACAAGCTATTTCCCGGGAAGCTCAAATCCCGGTGGTCGGGACCATTCTTGATCACTGAGGTAGGGAAATATGGGGACTTTGAGTTGGCAAGCAAAGATGGTCAAAAATTCAAAGTGAACGGGCAACGAATCAAACTTTACAAGGAAGGTTCTCTCATAGGAGTAGTCGAGGCTTTGTACCTCAAACCGACTACTCCTCATTAATTCATGAACAAGAACGGGTTTTGTGAAGTCCCCTAATAATCACAAATTTGTATATAATTCTAACTCATTTGACTAGTGTTCGATAGATATTAGTTTGCATGGAAATTGATTAAATTGACGATAATGAGGTCGAATTTTTGTTTGGCTAATTGAATCGTTAATTAAACCAATTTCCCGTTACTTAGTTAATTTTGTAAATTTTTAGTGCAATTTTTGTCAAAGAGAGTGTGAGGGAGGGATTTAATGTGTTTGTGATTGTTTTTGTAAGTTGAAATGAAAGAAACATAGCGGAATGCTAACGAAGAAGCGAGAAATCGAGCAAAGGGTGAAGATTTTGAAGCAAAAGGGTCGAAAAAGACGAGTCACGCTCGTAAAATTGTTTTCACGCCCGTGAAAGTTCAAGAAAAGCAAAGGAATCACGAGAATCTAGTTTCACGACCGTGAAACCCATCTCACGGTCGTGAAACTAATCTCACGGTCGTGAGATGGCGGAAAGTAATGCAGTAGCAGTTCATGAACAAGTCACGGTCGTGACTTGAGTCTCACGGTCGTGAAATGTGATCTCACGGTCGTGAACCCAATTTCACGGTCGTGAAACTTGATTGGGCCGTGAACCTTATCTTCTCCTCTTCACTTCTTCTTATCTTTCCTCATCCTCTTCAACAACAAACACAAACACAACACACAAACCCTTATCTCTCCAAAAATCACCAAATCTCCCTCAAATCTTCACCAAACTCACTCAAATCTCTCACAAATTGTCACAAAAAGCTTCCTTCTTCAATTAATAACACATTGAGAACCATTTTTTTTGTCTTACAAACACCAAAAAACCCAAAAAAATCGATTTTTAACCTTAGGTTTTCAAAAATCCGAAATTAAGATTTATTTTTTGGGTTAGTTTTTTTGCTTTCTACTCCAATAGGAAGTTGTTTTGGGGCCATTTGAAGGTTTTTCTAGTGTTCTTAATCGTTTTAGAAGCTTCCTTTGAGCAATTTGTTTTTTTGGGAAAAAGCTTGCTTAAAGATAATAATGGCGGGACAAGGAAAAGGGAAAGCGGCGGCGGCAAGAGCATCAAAGAGGCGGAGAGGCAGAGGGTCCAACAACCCGGACGCAAACGAAGATTTAGAGATTGAGCAACTTCCGGGTTTTCCGGAAGTCGTCTTTGAGACGGATGCTCAAAGACAAGCCTTCGCTGCTATTCAAGGGTTGGAGATGGAACCCACTGTTTTTCTGTGCCACGACATCATACGTCGTCTTGGCCTGACGGAAGCTATGCAAAATTTTTTCGCGGTCTCAGGTATGGCTACTCTATATTCCATGCATGAGCTCTCCTATCGGAGTCTCACGCTAGAATTTCTAAGTAGTTTGAATAGCTTGGTAAATGCTGAGAATGTATCGTGTTTCAGTTTCCGTCTTGCTAATACTTCGCATGTTGTCCCAATGGTTGAATTTGCTGCTATTCTGGGGGTTAGATTTCCCTTCTAGAAGGGATACTGTAGAGCCAAAGGGCTATGATTTGAGCCCGCTTTGGATGGCTTTGACCGGTAGAACTTTGGCCGATTTCCGTAGGAATTCGGCCCTCTTAATTCACCACCCTGTGCCTCGTTTTTGGCATAGGTTAGTGTCGGGCACCTTCCTAGGGCGGCAAGAGCCAAACAACCTCACCCAGCTAGACTTGACCCTTCTAGATGTGGGAAATAACTGCTTACATCCCCTTAAAATTTAGGATTATAACAAAATTATATAATATGAATTGCTAGTCATAAATATGAAAGCGATATAAAATATAGAAAAACGGATTAAACCTTTGGTCCTTAGCAAAATCGGCCTAAAAACAGATATCAAAATAGATATCCTCCTAATTGTCTCACCCAAGATAGATCGAGATATGCCCTTCTCTTTTGCTAGTAAGATCGATTCAAAGTTACTGTTAACTTTTTAGGTTTTTGTGTTTAGTGTGTGATGGAGGCACAAGTTGAGAGAGTAGAAAAATTAGGTTAGAATTTTTCTCTTGTTCTCTTTGTATATCACGGCACCCCTAGGTCAATTATGAGGAGATTTAGTCTCCTCAAATAACTACCCATTGACCGGAAAAACCCGAGTGTATCTGGACACTTTTTCCGGTCATTTTAGCTTCTAATATAATGTAATATATTATAATAGTCATTAGTCAAAGACCGACATTATAATACATCATTAATTATAAATATCCGTATATTTATAATTTTCCAATTAATTATAACGGTTTATGTTTAATTAGCTTACATTATATACAACAATTAAATATAACATTTTATATTCCATTTACGAATTACAGTTAATTCGTCTCAGCTAAATTTATTTAATCATTATTAAATAATTATATCATCATCACATTGACTAACCTTTTAGTCAAAAACACCGACTAACCTTTTAATCATTTAATAAGGCATCAATATGATTATTTTCTCAAATAATCACATCTCTCAATCACATCCTTTAGGTGTGACTTTTAGGGACCAGTTGATCACCGCCATCTGTATGACGATAACGTCAAACTTATCTAGCAAGCCAACCGTTAGCGATAAACGTTAATCAACTGATTACAATACAAAGTATACCCTGTGAACCTACAGAGATTTATTTATGTTATTGCACTAACTGTGGAGGACACTGGCTCCAACAATCTCCCCCTTGTCCGTACAAGTGTATGTGCGATAACCGATTCTCATATCCATAATAAATTTCTCCCACTCAATGTAAACCAATTTGCAAAGTCCGTATTCACAAAGGTCGTAGTTTACAAGTGATCAGGTATCAAGAGTGGTTTCCCCGACTAGAGAGTAACTTAACTGATAAACGAATCTTCATTCGAGCATGGCCATGCATTTCGGTTACAGCTCCTCGAGTGGCCCTGAGAAATATCATATCCTGATAAAGGTTGGATATTTTCTTCAACTCGAATCTTGCAGATACAAGCGCAGTATGAAATGACCCAGTGAAAATCTACTTAGCCTCCTGTTACGGTCGACCATGAGAAAGAAACCAAAGTCACCCAAAAACTGCCTTTATCTCAAGAGACAGTCGATAGTCAAAAGAATCGACTCTAGGAACACTATGGATGTCCTATCCACGACCTGGCACCTAATGTTCCGAAACATTTAGGACTCCATAACGTCGTCACAAAATGTCCTGCGCAGTATCATTATAACCCGCATCTGTGATCGATCAGTCAACAGTTTGACTTATGGCTCGTTGACCCCACCATCAATCGACGTCACAAAATAATTGCCAGAGTTATCAGCTCATGTAGGCAATTACGGACCCAAAACAAAATATAATGTAATTCAGTTCACTTTGTGGTGTTCAATGTTGTCAGTACAACCCACATGAAAAACAAAATATAAAACAAAACGATGATTTCATTAATAGTTTTATGAAAAAGATACAGGTGTCTAATCCATACAAAACAACTAATACAACTCAGGAACACGCTTAATTCCCATGGAAATAACGTGCCCTTCATGCTTATCATATCTTAACGGTTTAGTGAGAGGATCTGCAACGTTATCATCCGTAGCAATCTTGTCTATCACTATCTCCTTTGCTCCACGTAATCTCGGATCATGTGAGCCTTCCGTTGTACATGCCTAGACTTGTTGCTGGACTTAGGCTCCTTAGCCTGGAAGATGGCACCACTATTATCACAATAGATGGGGATCGGGTCATCCGAACTAGGAACTACGGTTAGTCCCTGTAAGAACTGACGCATCCATATAGCTTCCTTCGCAGCCTCTGAAGCAGCATAGTACTCGGACTCAGTCGTAGAATCTGCTATAACATTTTGTTTGGAGCTTTTCCAGCTGACCGCAGCGCCATTAAGAGTAAACACGAATCCATACTGAGATTTCGAGTCATCTCGATCCGTTTGGAAGCTAGCATCTGCGTAACCGGTTGCGCATAGCTCAGTGTCACCTCCATAAGTCAATACCCAATCCTTAGTCCTCCGTAGGTACTTAAGGATATTCTTAACAGCTATCCAGTGTGTTTCACCTGGATTGCCTTGGTAACGACTTGTCATACTCAATGCATATGCCACGTCTGGACGTGTGCATATCATGGCATACATGATCGATCCTATAGCTGATGCATAAGGAATCGACTCATGCGCTCGACCTCTTCCGATGTCTTTGGTGCCTGAGCTTTACTCAAATGCATCCCAGAGACCATTGGAAGGTTCCCCTTCTTGGAGTTGGTCATGCTGAACCTCTCAAGAATCTTATCTATATAAGACTCCTGACTGAGGGATAACATCCGTCGTGATCTATCTCTGTAGATACGGATCCCCAAAATTCTTTGTGCCTTGCCCAGATCTTTCATCTGGAAATGGTTCTTTAACCAAACTTTTACCGAAGTTAAGAGAGGTATGTCATTCCCAATCAAGAGTATGTCATCAACATACAATATTAGGAAGACAATCTTGCTCCCACTCGACTTGATATATAAGCATGGTTCCTCGACCGATCGAGTAAATCCATTCTCTTTTATCACCTGGTCGAAACGATGATTCCAACTCCGAGAGGCTTGCTTAAGTCCATAAATGGAACGCTTAAGCTTGCATACCTTCTTAGGATTTTTAGGATCAATGAAACCTTCGGGTTGTACCATGTACAACTCCTCCTCCAAATAACCGTTTAAGAAGGCGGTTTTCACATCCATTTGCCAAATTTCATAGTCATGAAAAGCGGCAATCGCTAAGATTATCCGAATGGAACGCAGCATAACTACGGGTGCAAAAATTTCATCATAGTGCAATCCTTGCACTTGAGTGAAACCCTTTGCCACTAGTCGTGCCTTGTATGTATCTGGTTGTCCTTCTACAGAATGCTTTATTTTATAAAGCCATTTGCACTGAAGAGGCCGAACCTTATCAGGTAAGTCAACCAGATCCCATACGTCATTCTCATACATAGAGTCCATCTCGGATTGCATGGCTTCAAGCCATAGCTTAGAGTCGGAACAGGTCATGGCACCTTTATAGGTAGCGGGTTCGTTACTCTCTAGGAGTAAAACGCCATCTCTCCCATTCTCCTCGACCATACCAATGTATCTGTCTGGAGGAATGGAGACTCTACCCAACCTCCTGGGTTCCTCAGGAATATTTACCGCAGCCGATGATGAAGGAACAGTTTCCTCCATTGGTTGCTCGGTTGTTGGCTCTTGAACCTCCGACAGATCGAAGGTTCTATCACTCGTCTTGTTCTCGAGAAATTCTTTCTCTAGAAACTTCGCACTAGCCGCCACAAAAACACGTTGTTCGGTAGGCGAATAAAAGTAATGACCAAACATTCCTTTTGGATAACCAATAAAGTATGTCTTGACCGATCGTGGGCCGAGCTTATCGTCAGGTCCCCATTTGACATAAGCCTCGCAGCCCCAAACCCGAATAAAGGACAAGTTAGGGACCGTTCCCTTCCATAGTTCATATGGAGTCTTGTCTACAGCTTTAGACGGACTTCGGTTAAGTATTAGAGCAGCTGACACAAGAGCATATCCCCATAATGAGTCAGGCACAACCGTGTGACTCATCATGGATCGAACCATATCAAGCAATGTTCGATTTCTCCGTTCGGACACACCATTCAATTGTGGTGTTCCAGGTGGAGTTAACTGTAGTACTACACCACAGTCTTTGAGGTGTTGATCAAACTCATTCAAAAGATATTCGCCACCACGATCTGAACGTAGTGCTTTAATCTTTCTATCCAGTTGGTTTTCAACCTTATTCTGGAATTCCTTGAACTTGTCAAAGGACTCACTTTTATGCTTCATTAAGTAGACATATCCATATCTACTCAATCGTCCGTGAAAGTGATAAAATATCTATAGCCATCTCTAGCGTTGATTGACATAGGTCCACACACATCAGTATGTATGAGTCCTAATAGGTCAGCAGCGCGCATTCCAACACCTTTGAAGGAAATTCGAGTCATTTTGCCTATGAGACATGATTCACACGTTCCAAAAGATTCATAGTCAAATGGGGAGATAGTCCCATTATCAATGAGCTTTTTCACGCGTTTTTCATTTATGTGTCCCATACGGCAATGCCATAGATAGGTTTGATCTTTGTCACCAACATTTGCTTTCTTATTACTCACATGCATTATCTCTGTGGTTTGATCTAAAACATATATTCCATTTATGGAAACATCTTTACCATAAATCATATCGTTCAAAGAGAAAATACAGTTATTATTCTTTATTACAAACGAAAATCCGTCCTTATCAAGTACGGAAACTGAAATAATGTTCTTAGATAAACTGGGTACATAGTAACAGTTATTCAGAAATAACTCAACACCACTAGGGAGTTGGATTACATATGTTCCCACTGAAACGGCAGCAACTCTAGCTCCATTCCCCACCCGCAGGTCCACATCACCCTTTGCGAGAGTTGTGATGCTTCTTAGGCCCTGCAAATGATTACATAGATGAGAACCACAACCAGTATCTAGTACCCAAGTTCCAAAACTTGCATGGTTAATCTTAATCATATGAATAAAAGATGACGTACCAACAGGAATGACGCGGCCTGATTTTACGTCTTCAGCATACACGGGGCAGTTTCGCCTCCAATGCCCAGACTTGTGGCAATGGTGGCACTCCACGTTATCTTTGCTCTTTGTCTTGCCTTGTGAGCTACCGCTTGTCTCACCAGGCCCACTCTTGACCTTTCCTGGCTTTTTGAACTTTTGCTTCCCTACAGCTAGGTCAGCTCGAGCCTTGCCCTTACCCCTACCATTGTTGTTTATCATGAGAACGTCATGTTTCACGCTCCCACTCAATTTCAGATCACTCTCGGTCTGTACGAGAAGTGAGTGGAGCTGATGAAGACTTTTCTTCATATCATTCATATAGTAATTTGCCCTGAAAAGGGCAAAACCATCATGAAGTGAATGGAGCACACGATCAATCATGATCTTCTCATCGATTTTACAACCAAGAGCCTCCAGCTTCTCGACATTCTCGATCATAGCAAGAATGTGTGGGCTAACCGCTTGGCCCTTCTGGAGTTTCGCTTCACAGAAGCGACAGGTATACTCATAGCTAACGATCCTCGGAGCTTTCGAGAACTCGTTAGAGAGAGTGGTGAAAATCTTGTTTGCACCCTGGGCTATGAATCGCCTCTGCAAATTGGATTCCATTGCAAAGATGAGTACGTTCTTTAACGCACCCGCCTCCATAACGAAATCACTATAAGCAAGTGATTCATTTGCTCCTGCATTGGGGCCTGGGTTAGTCGGTAGTGGCTCAGTCAAGTACTTGAGCTTACCGTCAGCAATGGCAGCATTCCTTAATGCCGCCTCCCAGTCCGCAAAGTTTGACCCATCATTCTTCAGTCGCGTGGACTGATTCATGTTGTCCATAAAGATCTTTAGCCAGGACTCGCGAGCGAGTGTAGCACTTGGCATTGGGTCGTCTGTACGTCCAGCCATTTGTTATTTTAGCAGTTATATCTTTATATAAAGGATTCAAGAAACTGTGAAAAAGAGAAAAATTATGATAAGTTTCATCGTTTTAAAATTAAGTCTTAATGCAAAAACTGTTTAATGCGATGACTCATGCATTTATACAATTGACCTCCCTCAAGAATTATATAAATGATCCCAAGACTCAATTTCTGTAAATTGATAAGCCAACCTCTTGCCTAATTCTACCTTTAGAATTCTCGGTCGATAAATTTCTGTAAATTCTATCTTATAGTCCATTCTAATCCCGAGATATTACTCGTACTATAATGTTGAGATAAAATAGGTCAACACTCACTACTTACCCAACGTAGAAGGGGTCATATTATGACTTCCGACGAAGAAGGGGTTCATAGAAGTTTTTCCTATAAAGACTAATCTCAATTTTCATTTTAGAGGAAGATCCCATCATCTTAAATTTACTTCATTTTAAGTGAACAAATTTCTAGCATTTCGTGAATGATTTAGACTAAGGTGATGGCCCTATGAACGAGTGACATCTGTATGTCTAAGATGAAAATTCAAACTATATGAATCATTTTTCATGCAATTTAGGTGGTTTGGTTTAGGCGGAATATGATGCAGTTATTTAACATGTGAATGAAAAACAAAAGAACGGAAAAATACGTAAACTATTACAACGGTCCTAGTGTGGCCTATCTACCAAAATGAACATTAAATACAAGTTTGGAATCCATCCTTATTGACCCGAGAAGCTTGCCTTTGTCTCATCTTGGTCCATGTAGCGGGAGTGAGCATCCGATCTCCGTCTCTAGTCTTCTTAAAATTACATTTAAAATTACAAAATAAACCTATTTACATTCTAATTCCAAAACATAATTAAAAGAAAAATAAAAGGAGATTCGAGATCTCAAAATTACATCCAAACCATGTTTTCATCATTACAAAAACATGATTAACTAAAGCCACACTAGGTATTACATTTTTCAACCAATTGCAAAAATAAGTAAAATAAACCATTCATTCATTCATTCAACAACAAAAAATGCATCAACTATATAAATTATTACTACAAAACATAATTCATTAATTATGTTGATTAATTATCCAAACCACCATTCAAACCGATCAAAATTATGTGACAATTCCTTAATTGCCCACAACAATTTTAATCTTCCATAATCCATTTTTATTTTAAACCTTTTTAAAATAATCGGGTATCATTATTGTGAACTTTTTCAAAATAACAAACAAACAACCATTATCTTTATAATGTCAAAAAAAAAAACAAACAAATTTTTTTTTTTTTCTCTACGGATCACTGTTTACATCCCCTTAAAATAACTGTTTACATAATATGAAATTGCTCTGATACCACTTGTGGGAAATAACTGTTTACATCCCCTTAAAATTTAGGATTATAACAAAATTATATAATATGAAATTGCAAGTCATAGATATGAAAACGATACAAATGTAGAGAAAATGAATTAAACCTTTGGTCCTTAGCAAAATCGGCCTAAGAACAGATATCAAAATAGATATCCTCCTACTTGTCTCAACCAAGATAGATCGAGATATGCCCTTCTCCTTTGCTAGAAAGATCGATTCAAAGTTACTGTTAACTTTTTAGGGTTTTTGTGTTTAGTGTGTGATGGAGGCACAAGTTGAGAGAGTAAAAATTAGGGTAGAATTTTTCTCTTGTTCACTTTTTTCTCACGGCAAGCATAGGGTTTTATGAGGAGTTTTGTCTCCTCAAAACCACTACCCATGGACCGAAAAACCCGAGTGTATCTGAACACTTTTTCCGGTCATTTTAGCTTCTAATTTAATGTAATACATTATAATCGTCATTAGTCAAAGACCGACATTATAGTACATCATTAATTATAAATATCCGTATATTTATAATTTTCCAATTAATTATAACGGTTTATGTTTAATTAGCTTACATTATATACAACAATTAAATATAACATTTTATATTCAATTTACAAATTACAGTTAATTCGTCTCAGCTAAATTTGATTAATCATTATTAAATAGTTATATCATCATCACATTGACTAACCTTTTAGTCAAAAAC